>JAHWXV010265818.1:0-11128 GCA_024586415.1 Phrixothrix hirtus | reverse complement strand
ATAGTATTTTTATCCTGAATTACCTCTTCTTTAGTACTTATAATCTCTCTAAATAGTTGAAACGAATTTCCTTCATTACAATTTGTGCAGAAAAATTTCACAGTCCTACCTGTTGTTAACTGCAAAACTTTTACTTCTGATGATGTTAATTTGCCACATCGTTTACATACATTCATTTTACATCCATCGCATTTGAATATATCCTTTTTTTCTTTGATCTTAAGATTACAATTCCTACATTCCATTTTTATAAATTAAATAGTGTTTCTAATATCCTCCAATTACCATACTATTATTAAATATTGGAAATCCCTTGTATACAATACATTTATATAAATATAAAATGTTAATCAGTTTTGAAGTTTTATCTAATTTTCAATGTCAGGTCTTTATAATGTTGAATTTATTTTTATTAAATTTTAATTAATGATTCACTAATATTCAACCACTTAATTACATACCCTCAAGCCCACACCTTTACTTCTCTCAACTGTATGAAAATTCAATTTTAATGTAATGAAATACCCTCAAAATAATAGTAAACTTTCCAAATCAAAACAAATAGCAAACATCCACTATCACTATCGCATAAGAACGACAACTGTAGACTGACTTATAATCTTATAAATTACTGGGAAATTCCCTTTGCATAAGTTAATTTGTTTACCCGAAAAAGTATGTCAAAACTTTTAGTTGCTTGAAAAAGTATATTATTATTACATTGTTCTTTATTATTTTTCTGTATAAGGTTATTTTAAAATAAACTGACAAACTTTAACACGTAATTGTGAAAGCTTAACCATGTCTGTTAACATCAAAATTGCATAAAATAGAACACTTTTTTTAGAAAAATTGAACTTGTCAACTGTTTGAGAACTATCAGAAAATGTATATACAAATGAATAGGTCTAGATAAATTTCAATTTCAACTACACGTCGAAGAGGAAATAACATATTGTTTTTCTATCAAATCATTGAATCTGTATTTGTTTATTTCATCTAACACAAACCTACCCCAATATATTCAATGGCCTACATTTTATTTGTTTGAGTTTTATGTAATTAAATATTTAACTATTTGAAGTTTAATTTATAGAAATTCAATTACTATAAAATTGCATAAATAGTAAACTTTTTTGGAAAAATTGAAAATGAGAACTGCAAGAAAATTTGAATGCAAATCAATATGTCTAGACAAATTCTCCATTTCATAGATAAATAAGTAACACATTATTCTAATATTAAATTACACATTGGTATGTTTACTTTGTGTGTACACTAACCTTATCCTAATGTTAGTAAATAGTATCAATAACTTACATTTCTAGTTGTTTATAATTTACACAGACAAAAAATTTAAACAGGTTTATTTACATTACAAACGATATCCAGATTTTTATAAGTAACAATTTTGATATTTCCTTTTTTAAAATTCATAAAAAATAAAGAAACACTTGCTTTTCTACAAGAAACATTCAAAATGTTTTGCTGTAAATTAAAGCAATTTCTGTCATTTCATAATTAGTTAGTCCATCCATTATTTACACAATTATGATGGTCAACTTACAATTAAATAGAATTAGATTAATAAACACAAAACTTAAAATTAATACACTTTGGTAATGAAAAATATTGACAACCAACAGCGGTAGATGACACAAAAAATTCTGATAATTTCAAAATACAGAAAATATTTGTAACAAATGTGACACTTTAATGAAATTAATATCTGCGGTTTGAGTACAAGTTGCATTTTAGAATGATTAACTGCATTATGTGTTTATAGTTCATTCACTTAAAACCACATATTCAGTTGTCTTATTTCAGGGTTTTTAAACAGGCTTATATCATTTCGTTAATGGCTTTTTTCTTTTTTGAGAATGGCAAGGAATTTTTTTCTCTTGTCAGTGAATTTAAAATCATTCTGCATGCAAATAGAAATTAAAAAAATACTATATTGTACCAGCAAACATCAAGTGCATTTCATAGATAAATTCCTGATAAAAAGTTAAATCAAATTAAATATGTTACAATTCATTTTTAATAATAAGTAAACAAATTTAGAATGTAATAAAACATTTTAATTTCATGTTGAAGTAATTATGTGGTAACTTTAGCTTTATTTCATTTTTATTTTCATGATCACCAATTCATATGTTTGGTTGCCTAAAATATTATCAGACAGTATTAATAGCATTATATAAAGAGCAGTGTATAAAATAATTTTTCTCAAAATAATCATACCCATAACATCAGTTTTGCCCAACAAGACGATTAAAATACACAAATTTTACCCACAATTATGTTTTTTTAATATAAATCTTTTTACATCCATTTATAGCACGAATTCCCAAATACATACAGGAAGTTTTAAAATTATTACAATAAATACATTCATAATAGGGAATTTCCACTTTTTTACTGTAAATAATTATCCTAAATAAAGTCTTTAGTGATAATTATTTAGCAAAAATTATGTACAAATACAAAATTGTACGGTATACATTTTTATTACATACTGAACTTTTCCTTTAGGCTAATTGACATTTTTATCATTATCTAATTTAGTATAGTAAAATAATTGTTGAATAACTAACTTGTGCTGGTCTTATGCTTATAACATGTTTAAAATTCAATACACACGACATCCTAAAAAAGATGAAATACATAATTTTACACATTTATCACGCAATTCAATACAATGGTACAAATATGACTGTTGAGAACATTTCAAGCAGTGTTTAAGGTGTGAATTATACTACTTTTGAAAAGTATGTCCTACAATTTTTATAACTTCAAAAATTGGTATATAAAAGTATACCTAGCTCTGTTTTTACACAGTAGATCCATTCCAGAACAACTGTGCAAAGACTAAAATATTTAAATTACTCAGGCAAATAAATTTGCTTATATCAACAAGAAAAAGGAATTTCCCGAAATACAAAAATATGCGATTCAAATAAAATTTATTTTTTCTTAAAATTTAAATCAAACAAATTTTTTAACCATGCTAAATCGAATAAAATTATGTTAAACGAAATTGAATTGTTTTAAAATTTTTTTGGAAACATATTAAATCAAAACTGTGTAAGAAAAAGATCACGCATAAACAGAATTAGGTATCTACAAAATCTATTAAGAGAAAAAAGGAAATATACAAGCGAGACTAGAATCTGAGATTCTTAATATATGATGTCTAAAACAGTACAAAGTTTACAAGCAATTAATTTATAGTGACAGATCACAAATGAATGCCAATTTTAAGAGCACAAGTACTCATCTTCTTTTTCTAAGAAAACATTTATATTGGCGCAATAGTTTTATCAATGATAGTTACAATTTAAACTATAAACATGTTATACTTATTTTTACAAATTTTATTTGTAAACTGTTATAAAACAGGTTCACTTTGCACTTCCGAGATCAAAATATCATTGCAATGAATGGCATATGTAAAACTATTGCTCACACATTCAATGATTCATTACCGTCAGCCAGTTTAATATAGTAGAATGTTTGATAAATATTTTAATCGCTATATCATTTGTGATTCGTTGTTAGAGATTAATCACTCACAAACTTGGTTAATCCTGATGCTTGATACACTATTAAAACTGAAATTTTATTGTAATATGTCAATATAATGACATTTATCAAAAGTAATCAAATGCAATAATATAATTTTCAAATTAAAAAAAGAATGTAAATATTGAAGCTAATGCAAGAAGTTGAATTTAAAATTTATAGTTATAATTAAATTAATCTATTAAATTTTATCAATATATCTTCGTCCTGCTAAACTGTGAGAACTTTTACATTATTTAATAGACTTAATTATAAATAAAAAATTGATTTAGACCTTTTACTTAAATATAATATGTAGCCCTACAAAAAAACGTTCCTTTTAAATAAAAATATATTAACACAAAGATTACTTTTGCTTGGTCAGAATTTGTTGTTCACGAAGATGATCTCTTATCGATTTCTGATAATTTTGTATGTGCATTTTGATGGGAGTATTCACAACACAAGTCTAAAATAGAAGTTTCTACACACATCCAAATTAATATCTGTTCATGGATTACCTCCACAAACTATTTACTAGTATTACTCAATGAACTATTTACCTACTCCAAAATAATGCCTTTAAACTGTAATGCATTATTATAAATTAATAAAAATTAATATTAAATTACCTTCAGGTCCTATCGAAACATCTGGATTATTTAACATTTTATTAAGAACCGGACTACCCCAAGGATCTTTAATAACTTCTGCGAGTTTCCTACATCGTAATGAAAAAATATTATTCGAGTGTAACAACAGCATTTCACAATGTTTAACTTCTTTTAAAAGTCTTTCTTCATAATTATCTAAAAAGTGATACAAATACACATAAGAAATTAAAATAAATGTGATCTACCTTTAAATTTCTTCCAATCGCCGGTAAGAACTATATTTAATGTATGTAACTTAAGCCAATCCATGAGATGTACAACATATTGCTTATGATCGGTTAATTGGCATTGGCTTACCTGTTTCCAAACTTCTATTAATGATTCAACTTTGTTAGGAAAAGATTCTGTCTTATTATTAAGCACATACTCTAATCTCTGAAATATAAATTATCTTATTATTGATAAAAGCAAAATTAAGAAATAAAATTAATAAACTTAAAATAAATTAAAATGAGGTGATTTTGATCGAGCCTGCACATTTTTACACATATCGTACTTCACATCTAATAACTTCAAGCATTCAACTTTGTAAACATAACACAGAAGAAAGGGGTTACTTAGCAAATCACTATTTAAAAACAGAACTAAATTAGAAACATTCAGGCTTCAAAAATTGGATAACAAAAAATATGCTAAGGGAAGGTTTGAATACCTTTAATTAAGGGATAATTATTAAACACACTTCTAAAAACTATATTTAAAAAATATATCAGTTTTGCAATTAAATTTAAAAATAATTCGAAAAAATAAGTGAATAAAAATCCTAGCAAATGGAAGGCACGTGAATTTCTAAAATTCCTATATATGAATGAAATTAATAAATAAAATTGAAATACTTAAAATAAAGAAAAATGTAGAAACAGATAATTACAAAACTATAACTTATCAAATCTGGAAGAATAAAAAAGAACCATTCCTAAATGTAAACATCTATCTACAAGTGGTCATAATAAAGCATTTCCTTGAAATCATTGCCTACAATTTACAGAGTTATAACTAAAACATAAAATGATACGTGCTCTTAAGGAATTATAAACTTCAGAAGCTTCCTCGCATATCGTGCTCATCATGGACAGTCGAATCTTGTACAAGCAATTCAAATAAACAAATTGCAGCAACAGAAATACTTAAGAGTACGCCTACGCAGGAAATACACTTCACCGCATGCTTCCAATCACATTTTGAAGGGCACTGAGTCTCTATATAAAACAAGCATTTTTACAAAAGTTGCCAAAACAATAAACGACGATATGCGAAACTTTTGGCACCTTTAATTTTTCGGAATTATTCACTATACAAACATGGCCGCCATGCCAAACGAAAACTACACTTTTTGACGACAATAACCATGCGAAAATAAAAACAAACTAGTGAAACAGAAGCACGAAAATGCGATTTTTCACCTTATATACACTTATGAGGTTTACTTCTCGGTCGTTGCTCACGTTACAATTTAACCGAAGTTTGTTGTCTTCCTCTTGAGACGCCATAGTTACCCTAGCTACATACTTTCAACACAGACAAGCAGATAGACTACTATTCACGTGGGGCTTGCGCAGTAAAAATATAAACATTAACCAAGGTGATTAAATTAAATTCCTTAGTCAAAATTGTATATACAGTCGCACACAAAATTATTTTTAAAACATTATTTTCATATATGATAATTAATAATCTCCTTACATTATATCAGAGGCACTTAAAGTAATACCGGAACGGAAACTAAAACAAGCAAAAGGTACTAAATTGGAAAGTACATCAATTTATTAATTAGAATAGTTTGTATTTACAAAACTTTAGAACTTCTAATTGTAAACAAATTGTATTGCTTATGTAGATATGTACAGCTTCGGAAAACAGTAATGTCCCTACAATATTGTGAATTTATTTATTTGATATATAATTTAAGGAATAAAGAATACTAAGAAAGTGTCTCTAGTGATCAAACTTATGATACACGTGTGTATCCAGTTTTCAAGCGCTATCTGTGATAAACGCCATTATGGTCAAAGGACATTTAAAGTGTCAAATCGTGGAAATTTTTATTAATTGTGTATGTAATTTCGAGGTTATTTATTTATAATTATATGGAAATGATGGGTGGATGTGCCGCTTACAGTTACACTAATACAAGTGTTAAAAAATCACCGGGATTATCTTTTAACAGATATGTTTTTATATCGATGATTGTTAGGTTACTGAATATAATAGTTAATTTTTGCTTATATTTGACAATTAAAATTGTTGTGAATTTATTTGCTTACTGCGTATACATAATAAAGTATATTGATACATTTTTCATAATTTTCAATTGATTATATTTAAAATAAAAACTATTTAAAGTCAAAATTTTCAACGGCGTAATGTTTGTTTATGTATTCATAGGCGTGCATATTTTAATTTGTTACGATTTGTTATTAATTTTAAGTACGTCCGCCAATGATAGAATAGTAAACACAAATTTGACGTTTCTAACACATGCGTATAACGTGCTAACGCCGGCATCATGCTCAGGGGACTTCGACACAACATTACGTATTTAGGGCGCTTCCTTGCTATTCTTTATTCGTTGATATATTAATTGAGAATAATAATTGATTGGTCCACAATTATGTTGCTAAAGTTTATAGCAACTACCTACTTGTATTTTAAATACTAATTTAATTAATATTTGTGTATAATATATGTTATATTCATAAACTAACATAATATGCTTATTGTGATATATAAATAATTATTTATACCTAATAAATTCAATTAAGAATGTTTTATTAGGGAATAGCCATATAAGGGTTATGTAGTTAAGAATGAAAAGGGTTTACCCATGAAAAATTTGGCTTCACATGAATATCCCATAGAATCCTTTCCAGTTAGGTTGGTATTTAATTCTATGATAAACCAGGGCCAATCCTAGACTACTAACCGTCTCGCATAAGAACCGGAATAGCCGTCCCCACCTTATGATATTACCCAAGCAGCATTTTTAGTTATTGATACGTTGACTTCAAGGTGTTTGGTTGCTATCCATCTCAACCATCCTAAAACGTTTCTATAACGTATATGTTACTAAAATAGGGAATAGCATTTACGTTCATCACCGTTGCAATTAAGTTTCTCTAACTAGAGTGTTACGTGTTAATTCTGTTAGAGTTTAGTCGCGGAAAACTGTAATTACTTTTCCCCCTTTTAATAATGTTGTTTGTATCTTACTCAAGTAACTTTGTAAAGCATATTATATTACCATCGTTTTCTATAGAACTTTATAATGAGGTTACAAGGAATATACTAAACATGAATACTTCTATAGTAATCGGGAATAACATAATAACATGTACAATGCTCCTAAAATAAAAACGAATACTTGTTTATTGATAAATGTGATTATGATAACTCCATAAAATAGGCGCGCTTCGTGAAATATTAATATTTATAAAAATAAACATTACAAAAATTATATAAGAGAACCACTGAAATATTTGAAGTGAAAATATACGACATGTTTTCACGTAAGTTGTAGATATAATATATTTGAAGTAAAAATAATTAAAATATTAACAAAACAATTTAAACAAAATGACGTTATTCATTGATTTGCATTAATACTTTCGATAAAATATGGCGATGTTCACATAAATAGTTTGATCTTAAATTCTTTGGTTATTTTAGCGTTATTGGAACTTGCGTTTCATCTAGCAAGGTACTAAATTTGTAGTCGTAAAGAATATGAACTAAAACGTTACAAAAACTTGACAAATGACTTGTAAGAAGCAACTTCTTCAAGATACTAATTAAGTATTTAAAGATAACTATTACTACTTACATTTTACTATAAATTTGACATTTCTTAAGAGTAATTATAAATTGTTTTTATTACGTTGCAGGTACTTCTAATGCTACTAATAAAAAAAGCGAATCAGGTAATTTTCACGTTAAAATAGAAATATATGTGACAGTTCGGTAATATTTACTGCGGTAAAGTAAATATAACCCCATATAACCCCTACTTAAAGTGCTACTTGAGTAGTGCCACCTATTTTGATTAAACGTGTCCGGTGCACATCTTGCGTACCGCTTAGGACCTGCATTACTATAAAATAATTGTAATTGCGTTTTTGATTAAACTTAAAGGTATTATTCTAACCTGTGAATAAATTAGTCACGATCAAAATTTGTATAAAACGATATAGCTTTATTTAACCTCAGTAATAAGAAAAAATGCAAAATCTGTTGTCATACTAGTTAAAGAATATTTAAAATTAACTATTACATTGGATGGGGCATTTTAATAAATTATAAATAAGTATTAATTATTTTAACATTTTTATTACAAAAACTGAAAGAGCTTTAAACTTCTATAATAGCTTCAACAGTATTTTACAAATTTGAACTGAGAAACAGTTTTGGAATAGAAGAAACATACATCATGATTTGTAAAAAATGCTTACTATTCTTTCGAAAATTGTCAAGAGGAAACTAAGACACTGGCTTTGCATCTTATTCAGTCATACACTTTTTAGTGTTTTTCCAATATATGTATTGCAAATACCTTGGACTAGATAAGAGATGGGACTGCTAACATTACTAGCATGCCTATTACCATACGCACACGAACCTGCATCCGCAGCCGCACACGCACATAGGAGCGTGCTCACACACACACACACACACACACACATGCAAGCACGCACCCACATGGACGAGTGCGTGCGCATCAACACTCGCACGCAAGCATACACACGCACACACTATTTTTCTAAAACTGTATAGGAATAATTTACAATACATGAACTATAGGTTTATTAATTGCGTATTTATTTTTACTTAAGGAATGTAATCCGTGATTCTTTTATATCGTTTCAATTTTTACATCTAAACACGTAACATAATAGCTATTATAATTATTTTAGTTTTTAACGTTCACTACTGCTTTACTTTTAAATATTTATCTAATTTTATTAGAGTATGTTCGGATATAGCCGTTTCACCTGACTTGGAGTGTGATACCATACATAAAAATGTCTCAACTTCACATTAGATTTTACGAACGCCATAACAATCCTGAATATAATTAATGTTTGAATTAACCTAAAACCAATTAATGCCTTTTTAGTTGTGTATATAATTTCTTACTAATTTGACAGAAATAGTGGGGCCAAGCAATTTTAGGAATATAGATGTTTTAAAGCAATTATAACCTAGATTCTTCTAATAATGTTATTTATGGTGAAGACAATAAGAATATTCTATTATTAAGTTTTAAACGTTGTAACAAAATTAGAAACAATAAAAATTCAATGGAGCATTCTGGAATAATCCCAAAGGTGCTATTGTTAAGGCATATTAGACCCAATAGGACTCCTTGCAAGTTCACAACGGCAATTTGAGAAGAGCCCCTGAAAATGATGATGGAAGCGGAAGACGAATGCTGTTGGTAATTCTGAAAAGCAGAGTACCGGGAATTCTGCGACAGCTGCATGATGGACCATCAGGAGGGCATATGGGAGTGAACAAAACTTTGGAACAGATACATGAAAGATTTTATTGGATGAACTGCAAGGGTGATGTTAAGGAATGGTGTCGAAAATGTGTAATATGTGCGTTTAGAAACTGTCCATTGGGGAAGCGAAAAGCGCCGATGCGGCAATATAATGTTGATAGCACATTTGAAAGAGTAACTATCGATATAACTGGTCCATTTCTAGAAACCGAAACAGGAAACAAATACATCCTAGTTGCAGTGGACTATTTTAGTAAATAGGCCGAAGAATAGCTTCTACCAATTCAAGAGGCAGTTACAGTGGGCGAAACCTCGGTAAAAGAACTGTTTAGTCATTTTGGTATTCCTTTGGAATTACATTCAGACCAAGGAAGACATTTTGAGTCAGCCTTGTTCAAAAGTGTCTGCCAGCTGTTAAAGATACGAAAAACCTAAATAAATGCTCTCCACCCACAGTCAGATGGAATGGTGGAACGAATAAATCGAACAATGGGAAAATATTTGTCAAAAGTTGTCTCAGACCATCAAAGAGACTGCGATCAGTACTTACATCTGTTCTTGATGGCATATCGATCAGCTGTAAACTAAACGACAAGAAAGACCCCCAGCTAGAGTGTTGTTCAGGCGCGAAATTAGGCTATCGTGTGATTTGAAGTTTGGTAGTAAGCCTGGAGAGGAGGACATTGCAAGAAATGCATATACTGAAATCATACGATGGAAACAATTCTATTCATGAAGAGAGTTCACAATAACATACAAATTGCCAGTGATCGAATGAAATTCCAGTATGATGTAAGTTCCACAGCAGGATGATTTCAACCCAATGATCTAATTTGATTGCACCAGCCTCTGCGACAACAAAGCCTATTTCGCAAATTGCAAAGGTCTTGGGAAGGTCTGTATAAAGTGACAAAGAGGACCAACGATATAATCTACTGAATAATGAAATTTCCGAGAGGAAAACTAAAAGTACGCATGGTACATAACATTTTGGAAGTAGTGTTTCGAGACACCGGTGTCGAGCTCCTGGTTTTAGTTGAAATCCAAAAGGAACTCCACGAATGACGAAATCTGGGGACTGCCATTATTCAAGCAATGGGGTTGCAAGTATGGATCATAGTGTACTTTACGACATTCGCAAACAAAGATAGGACCATCACAAATTCAAAGTCCAAGGTCATTGTTACGGGACGTAGCAGTCTTAAGGAGAGAGCATTGTAACAATACCAGAAAAAATACTTAACGGAATATTCTAGAACAATCCAAAAGGTGCCTTATAATTAAGATAGATGATGTGTAACGTTTACACGACCCTAAAGAATAACGCGAAACGCGATTCAAAAGAATTCATATTAATTCTACGCATTTTACGCGATATTCTTAGATACGGGAG
>JAHWXV010265816.1:0-10751 GCA_024586415.1 Phrixothrix hirtus | reverse complement strand
ATTAATATTACACCACTTTTCTGGTTGCTTTAATTGGTACTGTAAATATTGTCAGTTGACTATAGAATTAATTAAACTAAAAAATTTTAAATTATCAGCGATGAGTAAAACAAGGACCTCTACATAATACTGTACATTATTGAATAACAATAAAAAAAAGTAAAGGGCCTAAGTTAGATCCTTGAGGCACATCAGATATCGCACAGAAAGCCTTCGAAAGGAAGTTATTGTACGAAACAAACCATTTTCGGTAGGTGAAAGAAATAACGAGACTAACGAATCATTTAGCCCAAAATGACGTGATCCTTCAATAATAAGTTTATGATCAATACAGTTGAATGCCTTTGAAACGTCAGTATAAACTGCATCCACTTACCCATGTGTGTCCAGATGGGATGAAACATATTCAGTAAAATACGCCAGATTAGATACAGTTGACCTGTTTTCCATAAATCTATGTTGGAAAGGTTAGTTATTTTGAACAGAAGTTGCGATGTAGTGCATTATTGAAATTATAAATTGAACATTTATGATGCACTTATATCATTTTCGTGTTGGTTATTGTATACTAGTATAAATCGGAAACACTATAAGGCTTGGCATCATACTTTGTGCTAGTGTAAAACCTAAATTATAATGAACGCATGTGTTCAAAATTATGGAGTATGCGATTCTTGCAATTGTAAAACTAAATGGGGCCAGTGATTGCTGTTTTACATTAATAATTGTTTCAAAGTGAAAACCTCAACAATATAAAGGAGAATATAAAATTTAGTTGTTCACATCAGGCTAAATGATAATCACTCTTTCCAATTATTCTATGTGTTACACATGTAAACGAATAAAAGTTCTTTCTAATGCACTACGCGACAATTTAATTAATCTATGGAAATATTGGTGAAGGAAGTTGATTAATTAATTAGTAAGTTTTTACATTTGAGGCAATTGTATATGAAACTTTTCATTTGTTGCATAATTCTGTTGAGCTATTTTAAAGGATCTGATTTCCTTTACTCAGATATCAAATTCTATGTGTAATACTCTTCTGGTTCTCATAAATGTATTAATCTCTCGAATACAAATAGCTCATTTAGATAGTTAGAACCAGAAACAAGAAAAAAGACCGGAATTGAATTTAAATTAAATTCGTGTACAATATTGACATTTATTTAAAAACACAAAGTAATTTATGAGCAATCAGTGCTAATAAAAAAAGGTATTCTCCGTTGATTCTCCTTGAGTTATCTTAATATAATTTTCACAGCAGTTAAATAATTAAAATGTAGTATTTGATAATACCAAATATATATTCGGTTAATTCTGATAAGTAGCAATTCACAGATCACTTAGAAAAAAGTTTGGTACGCCCGCCCATTTACTTTAAACTTCTGAACGATTTAAACATTTAGGTAACTAAGAATCTTTAAGTAACACAAAACTCTTATCTAGCCTATGTGTTTTAATAAATGTAAAATAACGCCTGTCGTGTTTTGTATTATTTAATTAAATTTTAAGCTTATTTTGTGAACAATGAACCTTCATTCTAATTAAGAATCTTTATTTCATATCGTTTCAAAACATAATTAACAAAAAAATGTGAAATCAGAATGAATAACAATGTAGTAAAAAATAATACATTCTTGTTAATTTTTTTAATTTATCTCATAATTTTTAGATATATATTTGTAACAGGAAGACTAATAAAAAACTATTTTTAAATAAATTTTTACATTTAAGTGAAACGATTAAGTTTTTCACCATCTAAATTTAAATAAGATTGATGGATTAGGTGAAAGCGATTTCAATACATAACTATTCATTTTCTAGGTCAGAATTAACTAATGCCCCCTTTCAGCTTGCTTGAATGAAAAGCTATGTTAATCTGATAATATTGACAGCTTCCAACGGTGTATATGATTAATAGTGAACATAACGTCTACGAAAATGGGAAAATTCTTATGAAAAACGTGCTCGATAGTAGTCATGTTAAAGATATAAAATGTTATTCTCGTGTTGAAACATACAGGGACATCTTTAAAATATTAATGTACAATCTTAATAAGATTTGAATTCTTATAGAAGGAGATTATGTTAGACTTTTGTAAAATTGTTAAAAGAAATTATATAAACAATATTTAGTATATTAATAGTAATACATTTAGTTACATCGATAATGGACAAGTCCAGTCTTTTTTTAATATTTAAGCCTACTTCAATTGCCATAGCTAAATGCGCGTTAGTATTTACTTATCTTTAACTACATCTTACATAGTAGGTGCTAATTGAAATACAATTCTTTATTCGTAGAAGTTATTCTATTTCTTGCATGTCTAATAATCCACTCTCAACTAAGCTCTATACCTTAGGAATTTAGCTTAAACTTTTAGAATTTATTACGAGTTTTCTTATTAATAGAATTCAGTATGTTAAATATGGTTCATCTGTATCGTTACTTATTGCAGTACCATCAGGTGTTCCTCAAGGCTCTCACATCGGACCCCTATTATTTAACTTATTTCTTATGGACATCGAAAATATTACATAATCATCTAATTTCTAATGTTTGTAAATGATTATAAAATACCCAACTCTTTCACGAAGACGAATAATTTACCGTTAAAACACATTTTCTTAATTTAAATACCGAGAGATGTTATAAAATAACTTGTTTTACAATTAAGCTTGTATGTCTTTGGTAATATATTTTAGGGATTAAGGTATCACTTTTGGTTCTAGATTATGTTTTAATAGAAACATAAATCAGACTACTTCTAAATCTTTGTTTTAAGCGCCAAAAATAAATTATCACTATGTTCAATGATATTAGTCCATTGCGGGTGATCTATCTCATCTTGGAATACAATTCTGTGTTTGGAATCGAACTTGTAATATCCATGCCATCGAAGGACTTAAAAAAGTTCTTACGCTGTTGTGCTTATAGAATGGAACTCGTTTATACTAATTACGATTATGAGGATATATTAATTAATTGGAATTGGAAATTAGAATTAATTGAAATAGTGAAGTGCAAACACTGGTTTGTTATTTCTTTAGGAAGTACTTAATAATTTTTTGTATTGTTCACAAATTTCGTAATCATAAACTTAAATAGTGAGTAGAATTATGAGCCCTAAAAAATTTTAAAAATGTTAATGCTTAAAGATTAGTTTTTAAACTTCTTTAACAATAATACAGATATATTGCAATTCAATTGATCTATAGCCATATAAATTGACCCTTAAGTTTAAACCCATCAATTTGTATAGAAAATTTGAACTACATCTTATAGAGGTCGCATTTTATTTCAATTAATATGCTCAATTATATTTAGTGCACTGCTGAAAATTATACAATAAGAGTAAGTACCTGCAATAATGCGGCATGTTTAAATGTAGTTATCCGAGGTAGTTTTAATTGCAAAAAATTTTTTTTAATGCCATTATAACTAGCAATTCACTTCAAACGTGGCTCTAAAGTTTTATTACGAAAGGATAACGCTTTTTATGTAATAGAATTTCAAAAAACTCGTATAGACTGAAATTATGAAAATCGATGCAATTGGGTGTCACTCAAACACTAGGTTGGGTTAATTGACAAAGAGGCATGTTTAACCCATTTTCGTTCCATGTCTGAGAAATGGAACATAACAAATTTTGCAGCGTAAATTGCGGCAGAGTTGTAAGTTGTGGATTGATGGATATTAATGTTGCTTTGGTGGCTGTAATTATCTTTCTTTACTGTGCAGAGGTGCTCTTAGATTTCTGACGCTGAACTATCATTGCATGAAAATTAAGTATAGAATACATTATTTTTGTATACAATTGTTTTAAACGTTGTATTTAGCCGCTTGCACAAACCTTCTACATTATTATCTACTATAGGTTTTGCACGATTTTTTCTATAAATACCTCTAAAATCAATTAAACCTGTAAGTTCCATTGGAACAATGGGAATGTACACCATCATAAACACTTTCTTTGTACTTTTGGATAACAGAAAGTTAACACAGCTTGTTGAAATTGAAGAATGTTGTAGACTATAATACGATCTTAATACGGTGTATAGTGAAGCAGATAGTGATGAAGAGGAAGAAGAGATTGACATTACTCGCTTGAGTGGTCATCAACTACTTGCACCTACTTTGGCTAGATTCACACATGAAGGTCGTACATTTGATGTCGGTGAATAAAGTGATGAAGATGTAAGAATGAGATGCAAGCGTTAAAGACAGTACGACGTGTTGTGATGGAGAGAAGGTAAAGAAAAGGACCTTACGCTCACTGAAATTAGGAAAATTACTTTTAGAGCATCAGGTGAAAGGTTATGGCAAATTTTTACAGAGATAACTCAAAATTTTCCTAGAATTAGGTTTCCGCAACAAATCAATGGTATTCATACAGATCGTGTGAAATGTTTTGGGTTAATTTTCAACAATGCGATTTATGATCTTTTAACCGAAATGTTCAATGTACGTTATATGCCCAATAAAAAGGAAGTTATAACTTCAACCTACTGTCATTGTTTTGTGGCCATCTTATATATGTCTGATTATGCAGAGGTACCTTGTTGCAGATGTGGTGGGAAGTTGATTCTGAAACTACTAACAATGCCATAATACAAACTATAAGACGAAATGGGTTTAAAGCGGCGAAGAGATTTCTACATTTCTGTGATAAAAATCTTCCCGCAAATGACAAGTTTGCTGAAATGCATCCTTTAACTAATTTTTTAGACAAACGATTTACTCAGAATTCTGAATTTCCAGAACGGTTGAGTGTGGATGAAAGCATGGTGCCATACTTCGGGACCGAAGCAATACATAAAAGGCAAGCTCATCAGATATGGATATAAGGTTTAAACTAAAACTAAAACATTAGGTTATTCGATGAAGTTGGAACCCTGCTAAGAATCTAACGACTCTGTCTAATGAGTTGTTTAACGCAGTTTTGTAGTTGCTGTAATTTGAAATGCAAATAGTTTACTTACCTGTTTGAAACATCACGTTATTATCCATTTTGTTTTCAAATGTTATAACAAATGTGTTGTTTTACTTTTTTTTGCGATTTATTATGTTGTTATGCCTTGAAGGTCGTGTGAACTTACTGCGTCTATTAGTATTTGTAGTTGAATTTCAAAATTATTAGCAGGAATGTCAGGTATAATGGACCCATTGTTAAATAGCAGCGGCTTAACATTTGTTAAACATATCAGTAATAATTTTATTACGATGCTTTAGATTTACACTGTTGATGACTGTATATTAAAGCAACATCCGATTACCGTTGACGGTGCGTGAGATGGTGATGAAGCGTTGATAATCAGTAAAATTCAACAGATGGCAATAAAACATTACCGTAGTGAAGCTTACCAATGGCGTTTTCGATGTTCGGCAAACTTTAGACGACGTTGTTGAATTATTGGGATCTACTGTAACCACGTGACATTTATATGATTTAGTTAGTTGATTTATACTTAGTCTTAGATATCCGTAGTTATTTTAATAGACGATATTTCACAAAGATAAATTAAGTATAATACAAGCTTTCTAACGCAACCTGCCAATGGCCACCGCCGTCTGAGGTCTTGTTTCTGTGACGTCACTGCCAACAGTTCTAAAACTAGATAATAGGTAGCACCCATTGTACTACTCTGACTTATGATGCCACAAAGCTGCATGCAGTTCAATCTCGTGCAGTGGAAACGATAACTCATAATTTATCTCGATTTAGATACGAAAAGAGCTTGTGGAAAGTGGATGCTAAAATTTTTGAAAGTGGATTAAAAGCGAGCAACAGTTACGCTCCACCTGCGTCCATTTAAACGAAAATACCGACTACGTGAAAGGTATTATTACCGTGGATAAAACTTGCTACATACTTATGAACAATAAATGAAACAATATTCGATTGAATCGATGCACTCGGGTTCTCCAAGCCCTAAGAAGTTTTGTGTGTAGAAATTGGATGGAAAAGTTCTTTCTTCAGTTTTTCGTATTCTAAGGTAGTAAGTGTGGTTGATTATTTGGAGAAAGGCCGAATCAGGAACTGAGGAATTCTATTCCACTTCGAGAAAAGGTTATGGAAAAATGGTGCCCTAAATTGATCAAATGTGTCTTAATTTTGCAGAAAAATACACTTGCACACAAGTAGCATATTACAATGAACACGATTTATAATTTAAAGTTCGATGTGTTTGAATATCTCCCTTATGCGCCAGATTTGGATCCGTCGGGCTATTATCTCTCCGCTCAAAAGAAAGAGAATAAATTTTCTTTGAACAACCAAATAACAGAAACTGCAGAGATCTGGTTTGCAGAGTAAGAAGAATTTTTTTACTGCGACGTTTAAGAGGTTTCAGAATTGATCTACTAATGTTTTGAATATAAAAATTCTTTTATTTTCAAATTGTTTCTTTTTTTATAGTAGGCTAAAGAATTACCAATACGCCTTGGTATATATAAAGATTTGAAATTTGACAAAGCTTTTAATGTAATTAGTCCTTTAGTGGGACTTATTTATCAATTGAATACATTATCAGGATGTATAAAATTTTAAGGGATGCCGATATGTTGTCTACAATACGCAAATAGGGATCATTTTCAATTTATGGTATATTAGGGTTTTAGTATCTGATGTAAAATTTAGATATGCTTGATTTACAACGAGAGAGAATCCCTCTAAATTATGTCTTTAGGATAGATTTCAAAACCGTTTTCTGTGTCAACGCTTTGTTAGGATAATCTGTAATTACTAAAGGGCCAACTTCGAGTTGTTTACATATTTTTTAGTTCGTTTGTTGTAATGGCGGTCGATAGCTCTTTATGTTACAGACCGTAAGGCATAGTGTAATTTAACTATCACAAATTGTAGAAACTTGTATTAGTTGTGAAACTTTACATATGTTTAGGGTACAAGCTATATTTAATTATACGCAACTAATAACTTTTTTTAACCAATATGTGGAGTAAAAGTTGCCTTTCCTTGCATTTTTAATTATTTTAACTGTATCTTTGAAATTTTAATATTTTTCATTAAAACTATTGCTTTTATAACTTCTATTAGAAATTTGAATGTTCCAGTGACCTAATATAATAAGTGAACTTCATCAAATTTTTCCGTTTTGGACAGGCATTTTCAGTTCAATGACAATATCACATATCTAATAAAAATTGGCCGAACTTTCTGTGTCTGAGTCATACATTGATTTTATTTAGTTTGTATTACCGATTTTATCTATTTTTGCTTTCTTATTACAATATTGCCTTTAATTAAAACATATTTCATATTAGTATTTGTTTATGTTAGACATTTTTTTCAAGTTAGTACGAAAGAGTAAATAAACATTTCACAAAGTGCCCTTTGGGACCTACCTCTTCAATTTTAACGAATTTGATGTATATTGCAGCACTACCCTTTTGATAATAAAAAGCGAAACAATTCAACACGTTCACAGACATTCGTAAGAGAAACGAGTCCTGAAATTTATACTCTGGCTTATAAAATGTATTATTTCAATATCCTTTAAATTTGGTGGCTTAGTTTAATAAATCATTTATTTAAGAAAGTATTATTCTACGAGCTCGAAACCAGACTTTTTAACTTTTATAGTAATATGCAACTAAATTTTGCATCATATCCATGATACTGAAAACCACTATTATATGCAGTTCGTATATAAATTATAACTGTATCTATAACTAGCGAACAGATGAAGAAATTTCTTAAAATTGTAAATAATCGGAGGTCAAGGTTTAACTTATAACAAGAAGAGAATTTAGTTCTTCGCGCAGTTTACATATCTATAGGTTCGTATAAAATTCTATGAAAATTTTATTTGAATTCAATGTCCGATTAACATTTCACGATACGAGGCGTATTCTTTTAGCTATGAACCGTTTTGGACGACAAAATAAAGGTATACAAAAAAATTTACCAAATCCTAAAAATAGAATCAAACGCTGATAAAATAAAAATAATAATTATGAAATATGTTTACTATATTAAACTAGAAATTATGTACATGTATTATTCTTACATATAGTCGCGCTTCGCTTTAACACATTCTTCATATCGTCTACTACCTTCTTCATTTTGTCTTTATAATTCTTTTCACTAGTGATTTACAGCAACTGCTTACCTAGATATTAGTTCGCCGTTTTCGAACCCATGCAATAGAAGTCATTGTTTAAAATGCAAGATATGTAATGAACACTAGATACAAGGTCAGGACCAACGAGTGGGTGCTGACAGATTTTCCAGTGAAATTGCTTTAATTCTTAAACTCGTTCGAAAGTTGTAAATGAAATACTTCAAGATTCAAAGCGATTTCGCTGTGAAATCATTCAACATCTACCCTTCAATCATGATCTCACTCGTAGTGCTTACATTGACCTCGATTTTAATCAATGGCTTGTATCGTAAAGGTTTCAAAATGTTGAACTGAAAAAGTGGGCAACTAGTTGTTTTGAATCACTGATAAAACGATTTTTGAGGGTAGAATAAGGAAGCTGGTAGAATCCTACAAAAAATGTGATGAAGTAAAAGGGAAAAAAATACACCTATGTAAATTTTATTCTAATGTAGTAAAGTTGTTTTGCGTTCTATGCCTTTGCTTTTGGTTCAAAATGCTCCATACTTAGACAATATGCTTCGTATTAGTGATAAAAGTAGTGGTAAAGCAATACTTATTTAGGATTAACGTACTACATAAGTACAATATTCTCAAATACATAAGATCAAAATTATATTAGTGAAAAATTTCATCACATTATTTATATTATCTTATCACCGCGTGATTTTGACGTATACAAGGTATATACTATAATAAGTCGAAGCTTGGTGTGTTCAACAGATGCAAAATCAATAAGTAAAATACATGTCTGAAGTTTATAATTATATTCGCCATTTTTATAGTTACGTTGAAAAATTTTTACCCTAACACAAACCTAAAATTTAGGAGATGACGAACGATTTAGTTCAAAATAAATTGTCG
The DNA here is from genome assembly GCA_024586415.1 of Phrixothrix hirtus. Taxonomy (NCBI): domain Eukaryota; kingdom Metazoa; phylum Arthropoda; class Insecta; order Coleoptera; family Phengodidae; genus Phrixothrix; species Phrixothrix hirtus. The sequence goes on along the minus strand of JAHWXV010265816.1, from coordinate 1,760 downwards.
ACAATTTAGATCAATGTGTGATGAGTTTACCTTGAAAGATAAGGTATTGGCGCTTTTAAGCACAAAATTGAATTAAAAATTCTAAACAACGGTATAGAAAAAAAAGAAGGGGTAACTAAGAGCAACTGCCAAGGCGACTAATAAGAAGCTAGGAAGAATTTACAAAAAGAAAAGAAAGGAATAATAATGGATACCTGTGACAAGACTTGTGGCTAAATGAAGCCATAAAAATTGTAGGAGGCGTTTAAATGGAAAATCCACTATAGTCAATTTTTAGTCGAATTTAGGTTTTGACTGATATCTTTGGAGTTTCATACGCCGCTTCGTTTAATAACGGTTTTCTAAATACGGCACCTAAATTAAAATTTCACAATGTTGAATTTCAAAATCCACTATATTATAATGGTAAACTTGAAGATTAGGTTTTTATAAGAAAACATCGTATTACCTTGAGCTCAAAGGTACTTCGAGAGAGAGAGAGAGAGAGAGGGAGAGAGAGAGAGAGCTTAGTGTATTTGTTCGATAGTGGATGTATTTAAACTTACTGCAAGGTAAATCAGAATGGGCGCCAGACGAGTGGCATGCTTATGGTTACCCTAGGACTTCACTTTCTCACCTCTGCCAATCGTTAATAAGTCTTTCGATTTTCAACATATGTGTTTTATGAAAACCGCCATATTACCAACAGAGCATAAAAAGTTACCAGATTTAGTTGTAACAGCAAATTCTATAGAATTTTTATATGACAAGCGGGTCACCATACTTGGCTGAAAATTTGAAAAGTATACAACCGGCAAAGAAAATTATAATCATCAACACAACAGCAAGATTTGTAAGCTACGCTTGCCGTTGTATCTATGAGACCTTCACTTCTTTGCAAAGGAGCTCCCAACTTGGTTCTGTCTACTTCAACCGATCAAGGAACTGATATAGCACGTGAGGTGGGAGATACTACATAAATAACTAGGAATTTTACGCATGGTATGTTTGAATCATGACCTTCAGACACTTTACTAAGAACCACTTTTTTAAGCTACGGTATGTTAATACAAAATCTGGAGATATATCTTATATATCAGGCACGTATAAATGCGCACATCTTCGGCCCCTTCCGATAGTTACGTGATACAATAGGGGGTTATAGTCTAAGAGGGAAGGCAGCTCAAGGGTCTCAGTTAGTACTCATTCGTTGAACTCTGGAAATAATAGGACAAATAACACAATTCACAATGTTGATTTTGAAGTTGTGAGGTAGCTGCCCCATTAATCTGACTTATCGCTAATTAATTGTTATTTATTTCTAAAGCTGAAAGAGAGTCTTATAGCAAGAACATTCATAAACGACGACGCTGTTATGATGGAAATACAGAACTTCTTTAAGAATAAGAAGTTTGACTTTCTCAAGAGAGGTACTGCTTTGCTTAACCCCGAATCATCATAATTTTCATTTCTAACAAAGAAAGTAGCATCTTTATTGAAATATATTTTTCTACTTGTTAATATTGAAGTATGTCATTTACACATCGATTGCAGTGGTTGAAATGCAATTTCAATAGCTACAGTGATTGAAATTTCATTTCAATAGCTTGTTGTCCTTCCCACACATCTCATTGTCTGGATCTATGTTCTAAGGATGCACTACCTTGTCAGCTCCGCTGTATTTTTTTGTACATTTATTTATCAAGTTAGGTAAACTCAATTAATAACGATCACTAATTTCTTTTGTAAATTAATTAAAATTTAAAATCATCACTATTCAA
>JAHWXV010265774.1:0-11850 GCA_024586415.1 Phrixothrix hirtus | reverse complement strand
AAGAAGCATCGTTAGTATTAGAATCTTTTCTTTCAGTTTTGAATCCCGTTACTGCAGTACCCATAGCGTCTGTTTTCCGTTTATAAGGTAAGGTCAATTACATCATGACATATACAGGGTGTTCTTCGAACATTACCTGCCTGCAGTAGTCCTGAAAACAATGGTGCCCATATTTACCGATTTTAGACTTATTTTCCCGACAGTGTTTAGCTTCGCAGTACAGATGAACCACGCCTTGCTCCACTGTAGCTTCGCCAGCCGTTGTTAACACTGGTGTTTCTGCCACATGCGTTATTTCGATTTCGTCTTGTGACACAGGTTATATTTATATGAAAAACTGAAACTTTGAGAATACTCCTGAAAACTGTAGAACTCATGAGCCATAGGGACGTAAGGTGACGATTCATTATGTAACTCATAACAAGAGTTATTGCTAATTTTATTACAAAATTCTTTATTCAAGAACGACAACTGTGGGACCGATAATGTATGAATTAATTATTTACTATAGAAACAGTCTGAAGAATGGAAACCGCCAATATAGACTTGATTATTTATTTACTACAAAACAATGTGTTTAACGTATAGATCATGCTTACATAAAAGGTTCTTGAAGTTGAAATTTGACATTTTTAAAGTGAGTAAAACAGCGTTCCCCTCAGGGGAATTAAGGGGCTTCTACTGTTCTCATGTTCATGTTAAGATGTGCAGGACTAATGCGAATCTCTAGAGTCCGGGCCATGGGAGAAGGCGACCTTCTTGGTTATGCATTGACTTTAAACTCCATGCTTTAGCGTTAAAGCGGAGGAATCTTGGAGGCATGGTAGAGTTTCACTGTCCTGTCTGAAGTTGCAATTTATTATATCACATGCGTAAAATATCCGTTTACTGGTTATTTGTTATCGCCTATTTTTATTCCTTAAAATGTAGTTTTATATTTAACTTTGTCAGAGGGTTATAATAGAATTTAAAATATAAATTAAAACTTTCTATTATTTAATCGTCTCAATTTGATGATTTTATCTTTTGATCTTATCATATGTATAGTCGTAGTACGGTTGCTTATAAATTACATGATAATAAATAAAACAAAAGAAATTAAACTGTCTATGTTTTTAGAATTATTAGGATATTACCGTCCCGCTTTTAGAAGAAAAACCCTATCATTGCAAGAGTAAACAGTTGAATTTTCAATTTGATTCCTCTTTAATTATATTTATTTAGGTTTTCTGTTATATCTGCAAAGTTTTAGAAACATATTTTCATGTAATAGATATCTTAAACTTCACTTGAAGGTATTTCACTTTGAGATTTGTCAAGTTTTTACAGTAAATCGGGTCGATTTCTTCAGGCTAGAATCTAATGAATGTCATCTTCTGTAAGTGTCAGACATACACCGTGATGTAAACGACACGTGTCGTAGTCGGCCCGACATTATGACATAAATAGTTAATTGTATATTAACATATTAGAAAACCTGTAAGTTGTAGTGGTAGCTAAGTTACTTAAGAATTACTAAAAAGTTTGGAATCGAAACTAATCGATTTTTAGTTATAATAACTGCCCTGAAACCGACATAATTCGCTGTGTTGACAAATATTTTCCACTGAAGCAAATTTTGATTAATCCATGTCGACCAAATATAAAGTCCATCACCTATTGAATTGAATTGAATTAATATTGTTTCACCTTCTCGTTTATATATGCAGCGTGTGGGTGGAATGACAGTTTCTGGTCTATTATCACTCCCAAGTATTTATATTGTCACCAATCCAATAATTTTAGTATTATTTGTTTTTCGCACATTAGCTATAATTTTAACATATGTGCAATTCATAATAGAAAAAGTCGTCACTTACAGTTAACGTCTATGATTCCTGGCAGTGAATAGCTGTAGGAATCTTTTACCTAACAATACACTCTGAGTTTATTGCTTAGCAGTGCACAAGCAATTTTATTTTGCTTATACACGTATTCATTACTGGATTCAAATGTATTCTTTTGATTTCTGGTTTTTAATGCATGTGGAATTTTATACATGCTTGTATGGTACCAATGTTCGATCGGTTGTATCAAAAGGCAAATAGCTTACGACTATTGAAGTTATAGCTAAAACTTACGATAAAACTATTTGGACTTTAATTCTAGTTTTTTTTCCTAATTCTGTTAATCGTACGTATCTGCTTGAGACTTTCGGCAATTTAAATGTATCCAAGGGTTTTCTTTGTAACTGTTCTGGCGATTTTGCAATAGATTTGCCAAGATAACCACAAATTACCTCATTCTGCTTTCTTTTCGTACTCTATGTTCTGTACTCGTTAATTATATGCAGCTTGTTTCAAGCAAGTTTGGTAGACGTACTTACTTTACCTAAATATGAGAAATCGATTACGACTTTAATTGAATTGGCTGATTCAAAATCAAAATGAATATCAAAATGGTATCCACTTGAGGTATTTCCACATAAGAAGGGTGCAATATATTTAAAGTTTAAGGAAAGACGGATGCCTCTTAAGAATAAAGATGTATCTGAATTCTTAAAAGACATAACGGAATATTATAATTTCAGTATTGTTATTTCAAGAAGTGAAATTGGTAGAAAATATCTAGTAGACTTCATAGAAGATAAAATAAATACCAATTATTTAAGAGTGGCAATAAAGCTGAAGGGAGGTCATTTTCTTACGAAACCTCTTGTGGACTTTTGACGGAATTCAGAAAACAATCTCGTTTGCGTTAGTTTGTTGTCTCATTTGCCGCGTACATTAAAATGAATCGCATAATTTATTGTGGGTATTGACTAGAACAGCAATCTTTGAGCAGGATAATATGCATACAAATATAAAGTTAAAGTGTTATATTTAGACATCGGTTGAATTATTTTCTCATGCCATTCTTATTATATTTAGATTTAATTCGCATGCAGGTACAGTTGATTCTAACATTTTATAATATTTATTGAAGTACTCATCATTCTTAGGTAGATATCTGCACAAAGATAGCTAAGATAGTAAAGATGCTGTCATAGTATAATTGACACTATGACTTAAGCGTACTAGCTCAATTGAGTCAATTGATTCGATTTGATAACATATTTTTCAACATTCCGACCTCCTTGGGTGTATGGTATTAATAGATGGCATAAAATGTTTTAAACTTTTGAAAATACTTAAAGAGTGGGAATTTTTATTATCTAATCAACTAGAAATTGATAAAAATGGACTATAAAATGACATTCCGTGCTAGAAAGTTTCACAAAACGCTCAAACCTAAAAAAATCCTTAGCTATATTATATGACAGCAGACCTCTTTTCAGATATTGCAGAATATACATATTCCTTTCCAAAACCCCTTGACGATGCTCGTATAATTTTAGAACTTCATTGCCGGTATTATAATAGCATGACCCTCCTACAGTTTCACCACGCTTAAGGTCCTTATTCGAAGCATGGTGGTCTGAAGATATTTTCCTTTACGACCAGTGTTTATCGATCTTTACGAACTCCAATTCTAAAGTACTGCAATTGCTGAGAGTCTATCGATTTATTTTATATGTTTCTACGAACACTCGTCCGAGAAAGATATAAATAAATGTAGCCCCAGGTCCTAAAGATATCATAATGGTTTAAGGACTGTTTTATTCGTGTTTAATTCGTTATTATTTAAGTTTAAATAAAACACAATTAATGATGGAAACGTTTATTAATTAAGCTTTGTGCGCTTGATCTTCGTTCAACACGCTATGAACGTGAATGCCCGTTGCGCTTCATAATCCCTTGCGCTTACGTGCAGTTCTTAATTTTAAAGCTATATCAAGAGCCTTTAAAAATATGCTGAAAGCTTACGAAAGAAACTATATTCTATTCATGAAAGAGTTCGTAATAACATCCAGATTGCCAGCGATCGAATGAAAGCCCAGTACGATGTAAGTTCCAAAACGGGAGGATTTCAACCCAATAATCTAGTCTGGTTGTACCAACCTCAGTGACGACAAGGTCTACCTCCTAAATTGCAAAGATCTTGGGAACGTCCGTATAAAGTGGTAATGTGGATCAAGGATGTAATCTACCGAATTATGAAATTGCTCAGATGAAAGCCCACAAGTGGTTCACATGAATCGGTTAACCCCATACGTTGGGAGGAACGCAGAACCGGGACAGAGCCAGGAGTCAAAAACAGCGAACAAAGTTAAATTTGGGGTTACCACTGAGGAGTACAGAAATCTGTTTGATATACTAGAGGAGTACCCCTTGGATCATTGTGTCGCTAAATACGTCCGAATGTCCCGTCACATCGCAGTTGAATTTAAGAAGAGAAGAAATGCTGCAACAAGAGCCAGAAATTGGAAAGGCATGCCACCTACTACGCTGCCACCTCCAAGGTATGTTAAGTATTTACTATCTTGTGACGAAAGCATTATCCTATCAAAATCCATGCTATCAAGACTTGTGGAAGGCATTATGGGATTTAAGAAAACATATTTGTAGCGGTGTCAATAGAAAGTTAGCTGTTCCAAAGCTCCGCTGCGGTCTAGACCAGGATCGTGGTACGTAACATATTGGAAGTAGTTTTCCGAGGCACTGGTGTGTAGTTGGAATCCAAATGGAACTCCACCAACGACGAAATCTATAGACTGCCATTCTTTTAAGAAATGGGGCTGGAAGTATGGATCGCAGTGCAGATACCGACATTCGCCAACAAATGTAGAACCATCACCAGTGCTAAGACCAAGGTCACTGTTACGGGACGTAACAGTCTTAAAGAGGGGCAGTGTACCAAAAATTAGAAACAGTAATTGGAAAATTCTAGAATCATCTAAATTGTTTTCTTTATAATAAAATAGGTGATATAATCGCAATGACTCATTGCGGTAACCGATACCTGTCAATTAGGTCAGCAGTGAATCATAGCATTACAAATTATTACTCTATTATTATGAGTAATATTCTGGAATCTTCCATTTCTATTATTCTAGAATTTATCTTTCCTATATAAACAGCAGATTAAATCCTCTTAGTTAGTTTTTGTTAGAATCTTGTACTGTTCATTACTGATATAAATATAAATATACATAAATAGAAATATAAATGTTTGCTTTTAGTGGACTGTGAAATAAATATTTAAATAAGTGTAAATAAGTGTAATTTTATTTAATATAAATAAGCATTTTAAAATAATTAACTAGTTTCGTTACAATACATTCAAGAAATCAAAACGAGAGAACTACGATTATTCCTGTAGTTAAATATAGTATCTACGAAAATAAACAGATCCTATATAATAGGTAAAACCATATTTATGCCTCCGAAACCCTCCATCTGTCCAAAGACGGTGTATAAGGCCGATCGACTATAAATAGTTGGTCGAGGTATATAGTTATTGTTACGAGTCCAACCATCAATATCTACGAACAAAAACAAGTCATGACAACTTAACTATTCATTAGTGATGTAGATGTAGTGATGTAGAACATTATTAATTTGTTGTAACGGTAACTACCGTGACAGCAGTAGCCGTTATCTTAAAAATTTTAAATAGCAACCTAGGCCGAGTGATATCTAATTTTAAGTATTTTAATTCTTTTGGCGGGTAGATTAAGTATTTTGACAACAAAAACATTTTTTACACTTTAACAGAACTAACTTGCAAAAGGTGTAAGGGAATTTTCAGTTTATTAAATGCCCCCTCCTTGGATTAATGTAATAAAATACGGTTTAATCTGAAGTGCTCGATTTCGAAATTTCTAAAGATCAGAGATTCTTAGGGATTATCGAAAACATATTTGTAAAGCGACCGTGTTTTAAAAAATTTAATAATATGTGCTTGCTCTCAAATATCTATTTTATGGGGAGTTGAGGTGTTACTTTACAAATTTACGTTATGTCGTAATTGAGAAATTTTTCGTTTTAACCGAACAATTTTATTTGACGATTTAAGTGAATAATTTTACGTTGTGCATTAGCAAGTGTAATTAGTATTCCGAGTTAGAAATTAGTTATTTTGGGATAGCAATTTTATATTGTAAGTTGAAGCTTTACATTTTAAGTTTGGAAATGATGGACATAATGCAAGAACTCTTTGAAATACTTAGTTTGTACTCAGAAATGATAATTATGGTACACATGCTACTCGCAATTCTAATGTTAATCATCTAGGGAAAACTCTAGGGCCGTGATTGAATTAAAGAATAAATTTATGGGGACTGGTTAAGTAAATAATAAGAAACATATACCAATTAGAACAGTCAATGATGAAGCTGTTGCTGCTTTAGGTCACGTTACACTTATGAAGAATAGGCAGTCTTGCAGAAAAATATCACAAGCTCCTAGAGTAACACGCATACATTCAATGCGTTGTTCAAAACCTTTAAATTCAATTAAGTTAAAATTAAATCAAATTAAAATTAAAATCAATATCTTTAAATTCAATTAACGTAAAATTAAATGAATTAAAATTAAAATGTTTTTTTAATGAAAAACAAGATAAATCTAAAAGAAATGACTGACTTGCATTTTTCAAGATATTTATAATAACTTTGTTTAGAATAAGTAACCCTGTTCATAGCAGCATACAATAGTTACATAGGATCCAAAAGATATATATTTAAAGCGCAATACTTCCTGCGTAGAACAAAAAGGATGACGTTTCATACAAATAACAACAGAAATTACAAGGCAAAAATTCAAAATACGTAAAGACGGTTGGTCAGCCTCAGAGGGGGTAGTAGAAATTCCTACTATATGAAAAGTTGATAAAAATAGATGCAGAGCTAAAAACGTGGACTGTTTCTGAAAATTAGTCGAACTCTCAATTGCTTCAAGTCATGCTAACTAAGTGACCAAGTGCAATGTGCTAAGTGATCCAGCATCTCTAATTCAACAACACCAAAGGTAACATTTGACTATAAGTTTCAGTGCAATACCGAAAATAGTAACAAATACGTATTATTACAGAAGATTCGCAGCTTTCGAGTTCACAAGTTGATCTAAGATCGCTGAATGTACAAATTTAATAAGTAATTATCGGAGGAAGATTTAATTCTAATAAGAATTACACAAAATCAATAGTTATTAAATGATCAAAATCTCAAAGGAAATAAAACTACGATCAAGTTAAATGAAAAAAACTTTTATGTTTACATGTATGTTTATTCAATGTAAAGAAAATACACAGAATCTCAAGGGGAGGAATCAACCAAGGCTGTTCTTCTATCCTCCCCTTAATTATTTACATAAAAACTTATTACGTCTCTCATTACAAGAGTAACAGAATACAAAGGAACATAAATAGATTATAACTACATATGAATTATAATCATGAACTGCCGATGGAGACATCATATCGATATACTATTATTAAATAATAATTAGAAAATAGCTTTTCTAAATTGTTTAACGTGCAATGTTTTCAGTGTATCTGGTATATTATTGTAAAGCTTTGAGACCTTGTAAGTAGACGAACGTTAATAGAGCGTAGGAATTGTCAACAGACCTCTATGTCTCAAATTAATGTTGTGTACATCCGTTCTGAATCTTATTTTGTTATACAAGTAAGGCAGCTGTTCGTTAATTATAATCTTATGGTATAAAGTACCTGTTTGTAGGTTTGCGTCGCTTTTCCATGTTAAGTCAGTTTGTTTCTAGCAATTTAAATGGTATATGAGCAAATTTAGGGATTCCATAAATAAAACGTAAGCAGTTGTTTTGCACACGTTGCATCCGATTTGACGTTTACAGATCTGAACAGGGTCCATATACCGGCACACAGTAAGTAAATTGCGATAATACTAGAGAATCAGATAATAAAACTTTTGCTTCTATATTTAAATAATCTTTATGTGGATACATCCGTTTTAAATTGTAATAAGCCCTTTGTATATACTTGTAAACTTGTTTCTTAAATCTAAAGGTGTTATCTAAAAATAGTCTTAAGTTTTTACTACATTCGCTTATCGGAATTTCTGTATCTCCAATTTTTAAGGGCTGTAAGGAATATTTATCTATTCGCGTGTCCAATAACGGAACACGCGATTTTGAAGGGTTCAGAACAAGGGCATGTTCTAGTGAAAATTCAGAGACGGACTGTGAATCGCTGTTTATTATTTTAACAGCATCCTCAATATCAATTGGGTTGAACATGTAATAAATTTGTGTATTGTCTGCGTAGATGGACCTCACAGGACCTCACACGATCACAAAGACCTCTAGTGTACGGGGTGAATAGCAGAAAACCTAAAATGGAACCCTGTGGCACGCCTCTAGTAACATCAACAGTTGAGAAAATTTTGTCGCCCATTCTGACTTTTTGTGTTCTATTACACAGATAGTTCTGTACAAAGCAACTGAATTATCAGTAAGAGCCAAGTAGGAGTCAAGGGAAAGGAGAAAGATGTATTATGTCCTTATCTTTTCTTACCCAGGGGCATATGAGGCGATTATAGACCCATAGGGTCAATTAGCCTCTCTATGTCCAAGACCGTCCGTACTTGGTGAAGAGCCACATCCTTCACGAGGTGACTCTGTTAAACGGACTAACAAAACACGGCGGCTCTATAGGAGTAAACCCAGATCAAAAATCCGCAATCCCAAGGTGTAAAATACAGTGCCGATGGGATGAATGGCTATGCGTTAGTTAGCCGCTAACGGTAAACCTGGAGGTAGGGTTAAAACTCCGTATCCCCTGCATTAATGGGGAACATTCTGGATGAATGTCGAAACATAAAACATTATTACTCCAGGAGGGTAGGTCCAGTGGCCCGGAATCCCTCTCCACCACGGTGAACTGCCCCACGGATTCTGGAGGGGGGGCAAGGTTTCGCTTGGGCTGAGCATTAGTTCTTATTAAGGTGTTGGATCAGAACAGAACACGTTTCAGCAACCCATAGAAAGCGATGGTGCACACAGGGTCGCCCCTGTAAAGCTACTGTAAGAAGTAAGGGCTCGCCCCCTCAAAGGCCACTGTTGTTAAGTCGGCAGTTCAGTGCTAAAGTACCAAAGTTCCTGGTAGTAAAAAGGAAAAATACGACTTCACACATGTGAGTCGTGAGCATGGTTGGGAACGTAAAATCGACAAAGAATATCAAGGACGGTTTATTAATAGAAACGGCAAATGATAATCAAGGGAAAAAATTGTTGGATCTAAAAATTTTCCGCAATTTCGAGGTTGAGGTAATCCCACATGAAAGGTTGAATTTCTGTACAGGTGTAATCACATGCAGAGACCTCTTAAACTGCCCCATTGACACAATTATTGAAGAACTCAGACCCCAGGGAGTTATGGATGCAAGGAGGATTACCACAAGGATAGACAACAACTTCAAAGATTCCCCATCAATAATTCTGGCTGTTAACGCCGATGTAAATTTTTAAATACTATTAAACTTTACAAGTAGCGGGATAATATTAAATTTTCTACAAAATAAATCTTGAGACGCTAACGCCTCTTTGATATGAGTGAACATTAAAAGGTGTATGTCCGTAGGCTGGATTTCTTAATATTTAATTTGATTTGATTATTAATGGAAATGCTAACTGACCCTATCTGATGTCTTCAGACTTCTCCCGCGGATTCAGCAACGCTGTGGTGTAAGGGACCGTTTTTAGGGTAAGGATAAGAAATGGATAAATTAGGGAAGTTGCTGTAATGTATGTGTTTTTTCAAAACAAAATTTATTGGTAATTGTTGCACGTAATGCAAGAATGGCACCGCTTGTGGGTACACAATTTATGAACGAACGTTTTATAAACAGTGTTAACACTAGTAATTTTAAGACACGACTGCTTCTTGTGCTATCAAAATGTGCATACAAGATGAAGAATACATATAAATTTATATACAAGGTGGTTACTAGAAATCGAATTGAGTTACTTAGAAGACACTAAATATGAATATGATTACTTTTTACAACGTAACTAAGAATAAATAAAATGAGTTTTAGCATATTGTAAACTTAATTTAACTTTTATAACTAATAAATTGAAACAAATGTTTATTATTGTCGAAGGTTCTGTATAGTGCAAACATACTCCCCTGAGCTGACTTCACTGAAGTCAAAAAAAAATCAAAAACAAACATAATATATTAACAAGTTAGAGGTATACGGAAAGGTTTGGTAAGTGAGCGAGAGTATTCGCCCTTTGATGTTTGGACAGATACAACTGGAACAACGTTGTCCTTTTCAGGGAATAATTTAGTAACACGACCAATAGGCCAAGTTGATGGTGGTGTGTGGGATTTAAGAACTAATGTTCAGGTTTGGAACGGAAATATTCCATTTGGAGCGACGTTGCGACGTGGATAAATAGGTCTGCGACCATGACCGCCAAAATCGTTGAGCAAGCGCTTGGCTTAGCTGGAAATGCTTTAACCGATTGAAGAATTATTTAGAGGGTTGACAAGCAATGAGGTACTGCTCGACTCAACATCAGAGGTTGGAACAAATGTTGATGTCATGGGTTGATCGTCATAATTTTCGTAGTCTTCGCGAGATGAAGATCTTTGACCAGTGTGTGATTGTGGGTAATCAGTAGAATGTTGCGGGTAAGTCAATTTTCTTTGTGGTTTTATCGATGATTTTGAGTCAATGGACTCTTTAGGTATTCGAGACGATGGAGAAATATCAGAACGAGACGAGTTTGGGCGATTTTCGGAGTGCAACAGTGAATGATGTTTCTTTTGACAAACTCTGCAAGTAAATTTTGATTGGCAAGCAGCGAGGAAATGTGTGCCTTAACAATTTACACACAGTTGTGCTTTCTTCACCAGTTCATAGCGTTGATTTGGATTTTTATTCAAGAGCAAAGCGCAATATGAATGCTTGTGGGAAATTTTGTGGCACAATGCACAATTTGGGAAACTGGTAGTTAGTAAGGAAGGACGAAACGACGAGCGAGATGACTGAAAATTTGGCTTCACTTGTATATAATTTTGTTTTCGAGGTAGATGGTTTAGATAGTGAAATAGAAGCGATAGTTTCCACGTTTTCAGCTAAAATTGCTTCATGCTTTGTGAAATCCAATATTGATTCCAAAGTGGGGAACGATGATGTAGTGGCAATGGGGGTTTGAATCCTAGAGGCTAATGGTTTGTCAAAGCATGATAAGACGAGAGTAGCAAAAATTGTCTTGTAAATGTCAGTATCTGGAATTGACTCTAGTGCGCTAATATGTACGTTGTACATATCCTAAAATTTTCGAAAGAAGCGACAGAACTGCTCTCGAGATGAGGAAGATTGAGAAGCCTTTGGCAGTGGAAGGCAACCTCTCTTTTAGAGTTAGAATATCTATTGTTCAATAAATTTAAGGCAACCTGATAGTTGGTCTGAGTTAAGGGAAGGTGATGCATGATTTGTAAAACATCATTTTCTAAATTTGATAATAAATATTGGAACTTTTCTAGTTCAGTCAGGTTCGAATTATCACCCACCATGGACTCACATTTTGCAATAAAAGAACTACAAGTGTGAAAGGTTTCATCGAACTTTGTAATGTGCAGTTCTGGAAGAACAATGTTACTCTTTGTTTGATCTTGGGAAGAAACGACAGGTTTATTTTCAACGATTATGTTCAACGAAGATTGAGTTTGAGCCCCAATTTTGGTGCACAATTTCAAATAAAGTGCTTTGATCAAATGAGTTTATAAGATGAGACAGTCCTCTGTAAGACCAAGTGGGTGGTTATCCATATTTTCATAAACTTCAGCTTTGCTGCGAAAGCTTTCTTATTCGGCTTCAAGATGAGCCTTTAAAAGTATTAAATTACATGAATCAGGAGTAGATTCGAGATCATTTTCAATTTCAACAAAGAGTTTTTGAAATTGTTTTATCAAACGTGTAAAGAGTACAAGACTAAC
>JAHWXV010265737.1:0-16612 GCA_024586415.1 Phrixothrix hirtus | reverse complement strand
TTCTCTTACACATTTTAAATTTAATTTGAATTTATTGACGTTAGTGACTTTCCTATACACCTAAATGGTAAACTTTAAAATTAATTTAAAAGCATAAATAATTCATTCATTCTTATTCTCCTTTATACATGTACTAAGAGATTTATAATTAAATTTTGAGCTCAATTAAAGCAACAATAATTTATAGATTTAAATAAGAAGTAACTAAATATGTACATAATGCACACAAATCAATAAAATATTACTTTATTTTTATTTTGAGGACAATACTTGGAACGGTGACCCATTCAAGTTACTCGCCAGACAAAACTTGCTTAACTCTAGAGACTTTTCTCAATAACTCACTTCAACGAATTTTCTCAGAGAAACCAATTAGTTGACGCAATATAGCATTACAGGCGCTAGAAATTGACTAGTTTAAAAAAATCGTTAGAGCCGTTTTCGAAAAAATTGCAAAAAACCTAAAAGTCACAAGAATAAAGTGGCACTTCCGGTCATTCGATTTTAACAAAATACTAACACGGAAGTGCTAAAGCAGCAATAAACTTGCGTATAAAATTTCACTTTTCTACGACGTTTAGTTTTCGAGATATCTTGATCACATACGTACACACATACCCACACACATACACACACACACACACAAATGCGCGCGCGCACACACACACACACACACATACACACACACACACACACACACACACACACACACACACACACACACACACATACGTACACACACACACATATGTACACACAAACAGACCAATTTCTAAAGACATGTTTTTTGGACTCAGGGGACTAAAACATGTATTTCCGCTAAAAACTGGACATCAAAAATTTTGACCGAAAACACGACTTTCTCTATACTACATTTCATATACGTAAGAGAAAGTAATAAAGCAATATTATGGTACATAGGCAACAGTGGTTGACTGGACAACATGAGACGATTTCAGTGAAGCCCACAAGTTGAACTATTTACCTCCGAGATATGCATACAGAGTTGAGGGCGAAATGCGCAACTGCACCCAGGGCCACGATGAGAAAATCAGTGATTACGTTGTGACATTACAAATATTAATGCGAATAAATAGCAGAATGGCATTAAATGATAAAATAGAAATGTGCTACGAAATCTTAAAGCCGAAGTGTACGAGTAAAACATATATCTGCAGAAAAAACTTTTCTAGCATAACCGAACTAATAACTATGGGCATAAAACATAAAAGTCTTCGGATACAGGCAAATGCATTCAAACAACTACCCAATCCGAGCCTAACGTATAATAAAGAAGTAGGTTATGTACCACAGTACAGCCAAAAGCGAATAGTATCCATGAGCCAACCACAAATAGAAAATAAAGTTTACACAGAAACGAAGAAACCCCAACCCCTAATGAGCAAACTGATCCTCCGCCCAGGATATAGCTCAAGTAACTAAAGAAGCAGAGAAGCTCCTCCAAAGAAAAATTGTGTAAATTGCAGAGGACAAGCCCATGAGGGGCAACAATGCTACCGACGATCAAAAATATACTGTTACCGGTGTGGTAAAGACGGCATAATCCCTAGAAATTGTAACTGCTATCCAGGGAGACGACAGATGTCCCTAGATTTGAAGAGACGCCCAGAACTTAAGGCTAAAACTTCTACCCCACAAAAGAAGAATTACAACTCCAAAGAGTTGAAAAACTGGCTGTGTGAAATAGAACAGATAATTCCAAACTCCAACCCGAAAGAAATTCGCCACTGCTCTATTAGAAGGCATCGGTGACATAATAGACAACAATATGTTCGTCTAAATAAGAATCCGTGACAGCAACTATCGCATTAATAGACTGCACCGCAGCTAAATCATATATGAGCCCGAAAGTAATTAAGACGCTGAAAACCTCTGATCAAACGCAAAACGATAATTAGGACATTGTACTGGCCGATGTAAAGGTAACCACAACAGATACATACAAAATCATAGTAAACGTTGGAGAACCCCAAGGCAAGAAGAGATAATTGTAGGACTCTTAAACTATCTAACAACGGATCTAGTTTTAGGGATTGATTTCGTATCAAAAATTAAAGCAGAGGGTTAAAGGTTAAATAATGAACCCCTTGGGATATTTTTTGCGCTTTGAGCTAAAGCTGCCGAGACAGTCAAATTAGCTAAGTCGACTTGACAGCAAATATCTTACGTCAAGCTCTCCAATTAGTACGAAGTACCAGAGTAGCGTGTCATTAAAAATTTAAATCGAAATCTGGCCTTCATATTATGAAAAATAATTCCAACACATGTTCTCCTAATTTCAACCGGTTACCGATTTTCTATTATTCAAATATTATGTCGTCTTCATATTTCTTTTTAAAGATGAACATATATAGCAATAAGTTCGCTGACCTTTTTGTGCCAGCAAACACCTCATTTTCTAGTTGCTCGGGATGCTGTTCTTCTAATATATCTTATATTATAGTTACTGAAGCTCAAGGTTTTGTTAAACTAATGGAAAGCCCTTTATATACTGATTTCTTGGTATAGGTTTTCCGTCGCAAGTTATAACGCGACGGCTTTAAACAACAAACGAGTCTATCCCGGCCATATTGAGCATGTTATAAAAGATACACAGATGGCATCCTTTCGTCTTCTGATTACAACTGATATTTTGACACATTTGGTCAAACGTAATAACAGCATTTTTTGTTGAATTGTAAGTGTGAATTATTTCTCGTTTGCCAATGATTGAATTGGCAATTCATATTTCGTACATGGTTGATAGCAAAAGAACATGCTTATTGCTTTTAGTCTTATAAGATGCTAGTGCTCCTTTCTAGTTATATCCAAACATCGGTACGTGTATTTTCCTATTTTGGTATTTTCTAGTAGTTCTGATGGAATTTCCAGCTTATTTTTCCGCAAGGTGCCGATAATGGTCAGTTTATATGGACGGTTTAGTAACTTTTCCGCCATAGGTACACTGATAAACTAATATTTACAGTTATATTTCTATTTAATTCAGGTATTGATTTTCTCAGTATTTTGACAAAATAGTCTGCTAATGAACGGCCATTGTTGTCGGTTGACTTGCGGATATAAGGGCAAGTATCAATGCCATATTTCTCAAGAATCTTTGATACATACATTCTAAAAAAACAGTACCCATGAAATCCTACCAAGTGCTCATCAATTATAATGTAAGGGCCTTGTTTATGAGAGATCCTGAATGCAGTCATAAATCTTCTCCAAATACGTTCAATGAGTACAAATTTATTAACTCTTCCACTTTCTCCACAAGCCGTTTTCCCGTTGAAGTATAAACAAGCTTTTGGTAAATCCAAATGCCTTTGACTCATTCTGATTCGATATCTTGTAACACAAAAGCTAGTATCTAACGTAATATTTGAAATAAGATGATTATCTTTGAAATACGTAGCAAGAATGTACAATCCCGGTTGTGCTTATATTTGCTCCAAAAATGCTGCGTGATCTACACTACAGTGCTGCTTTACATAAAAACAATTTATTTGTTTGTATATTGAACTAAGTAATACAGAATTATGTCTGGAAAAAGTATTGAAAGGTCTTGTAGGCGAGCAAATGTATTACGCTATTCAGTTGAAGGTCCCGGTTTTATGAATATTATGTTTTTGACGATGTTTTCCTTCTACTATCGTACATTGGTCTAGAAGTCCATTTATAAGCATTTTTTCCAATAAAATGCTCATAATTAGGATTCATTATGAAGTTGAATGCGTTACTCGTTCAATTCTCTTAAGTGACTTTGAATCTAAAAAAAGAAAGGTTGTGCTAATTTGTCTTAAGATATAGTAAATTTCCTGAGTGTAATGTAATTTTGAAAATCAACAAAAATTACTATTATGTTTGGGTTTCCATTTTTTTCTGGTACTTCTTTTAGGAGATTTCTTTTTCATTTTAACTTCCTTGTCGGAGGCTGCGAATTCGAGGGAAGAACTCGACTTGAATTCTTTTATCCCAAATATTTGAGAAACCTATAAAGACATTGGAGTCAGTGTCATTCGTTAGTGACCGTTCTGGGCCACTACCACTATCTGTTATCTCGTAGTCGTCATTGTACTTGTTTGTATACATTATCTTCAATTTCATGTTCACTACTGTCATATAACAGTTTCTTAGATGTCTATCTGATAAAATTGCTTTAGATATGCTGACGGCTTGTTGGTATTGACACAAATATTTCATCTAATAATAGTCACACAATAGTACCAACATGTAAAATGTACAGCCTTTCACAAGATAGTGCGTAACACATTGAATACAAATTACAAGTAACTATAAGCCAGAAATACGGTTAACTAAGATATTAATGCAAGCACTAGTGAGACATTGTGGCGCTTAGTCGAGATATAGACGTAATATAGGGCAATGAAGTAAAATATAACGTAAAGTTTGCTTACGATACCGTCCTATAATTAAATAGAAATAAATACAAGTTTGTTTTGTTAAAGCTAAAGTGTGCTAAGTATTTATCATTAATTTATACTGTTGATATTCTTTTAAAAATGTTCCCATCAGTTTATGCAATAGTAAATGTAGGGTTGTTGCGTGGGTACTTGTGCGTGTGCGTGCGTGCGTGCGTGCGTATCTGTGTGCGTATGGGTAGGACATCTCGAAAAGAACATTTTACAGTTAACTTTGTAGCTCTCTGGACACAACCGTAACCATTTTATCAAAATCTAAGAACGGGAAGTGCCACTTTACTCTTGTCATTTTTTGGTTTTACGCGATTTTCTTGAAATTGGTTTTAATAGTTATTTTAAAACTTACCATATTTCTTAGCCACTTAATGCACACTCATGTAATCTACGCGGTTTCTCAAAACATGTTCCGTATATCGAGTAATCGGAAGCGCCTTTACCTTTAAGGGTCAATAAAATAACCCAGAAACTAAAAGTCCTATCCAAACGAAAATTCACATTTGATATTATAACTACCTTTGTATGCAAAATAAATAGTTTGTTTAACATTTAAGGACTGCAAGTATCACTTTATTCTTTATTTTTAAGTTTTTTGCGATTTTCTTGAAAGCACTTCTCAGTACTCTTTTAAACCGTACCAACATTCGTATCCATTTGATGTCCTTTTACACAAACTCTTCGGCTTCTCTGAAAAAATGCGTTGAAGCGAGTTATTTAAAAAATCTTCGGAGTTAAGCAGTGTTTTGCATGTCCAGCAATTTGGATAGGTGGCCGTTGCAATTATCGTTCCCTAAATAAACGTAAATAATAGTTTAATCATTTGTGGTCATTTTTTGTATAATCATAATACATAAGAGAATGTAATGTGTAATCACACACCAGATTTTTATTATTTACACGCAAATGGTAACTTAGTTTGTCGAAACGAAGCCAGAACCTTTGTTGTTCATTTTACACGGTCACATTGATTTATAGTTATAAATTTAAAACAGTTGTTAGAAAGTAAGGTTTTTTTACACTGCTATTGGTAATAGAATTTCTCTCCATATAGGATTCAACAGAATCAAGTCCAAATTACCTTAGTGGTAATTGCATTTTTATATTTTAAGCTGAGAATGCTGTCATTATTAGCGTTTTTGTGGTAAGAACAAGAAATGTTTTATACATATTAATAAACTTGTCATGAAAGTTTTAACACTTTTGTTTAGCGTGGTTACCAATAACTGTTTACGAGTTCATTTTGTATCCAAGATTGGTTTGTCTACAGTTTTCTTCAATCATACATCTGCTTTAAATGGTAGCAAAAAGACTAGAATAAGGATGTATAGCCAGTCTCAATGGAGACATGTTTGGCACTTTTGACTCTACACCTAAAGGATGTGATTTCAAATCCCGTCTAGATCGGTAATTTTTCAGCAGAAAAAATTTAAACATGCCATTAATTCGGACACAGAAGTAAAATCATAGAATCGGTGTCAGTGTATTGTATGGTATGTTAAAAATTCTGACTGGGAAGGGAACATCCGAGGTTCTGTTAAAATCTAATAGCTAAGTCAAAATACCCAGAGCAATTGAAGTCATGAGAGCAAAGATAATTTTTCCGAATCGTGAAGCTTAAGTCACGCATTTTGCTCTTTTAGATATTTTTTATTAGGCATTCTGTTTTAATATGTGACAATTTCTCCATATTCCATATTTTAAATACATACTGTACAATGTGGCCCAATTCCGATGGGATTAAATAGCTACACTTCTTATTAATGGAGATAAATGGAAACCACATCGGTAATTGTATCCTCTTTTTTGAGCAAATTTCATAACCATTGACAGAAATTAGCTACCGGTTGAAACTGTCTTCTTTATTTCATGGGTTCTTAGGTACTTCGTTGATTATGAACAAGGCACTACCTTTAATTAAAATTTTTAATTGATTTCTTCATAAATGTAAATTTCATAAACTGTAAAATAAATCTAAAATTATAAATTTTTATGCTTCATCAAAACAATCATGAACATTGTGCCTCTACCAGCGATCAATTCCCACTGCCCATTCCAGCACTTTCTTTCTACATTAATTTAGTAATTCGCACTTTTCATATACTAACTACCACAACTTATAATTTAATATAATAAAAATATTTATTACGTAAATGGGACGAGTACACGGTTTGTGTTTTTTCCCTAGACACAAACAGTGAAAAGTGATCGATTTCTTCAAGTTGCTTCAACTCCTTTATGTATTAGCTTATTAAAAAATTATATAACGCATTAAATGGCCACTTTTTTGGGAAAAATTTAATGCCGTCAATTGTTCTTTCTAGATTATTAACCAAAAGCAACATAACCGTAAGTTAAATTACTTTGGCTATGTTGTTGGCTATGATTAATAGTAATCAATTTTTCAAACTTTTCAAAAATATATAATGGCTTAGTCAATTCCAATAGTATGCATTTTATAACTCATTTTGTTTGTTAATACTATAATCACAAGATAAAACATGGTCCCCTGTGGAAAATGCCAAAAAGTTGCAGTTCTTAGAAATTAAATATCAAACTAAATAAAGCGGTAAACCAATAATAAAAAAATTGTAAATTATATTCAAAGTGCGTCCTTCGTAGCATTTCGTCGAATTAAGGATAGGCAAATGTTGAATTGTTGCAAATGATCTTTGCATATTTGTTAATAATTGTTCCTCAGTTGTATTTTTATAGTTTTACATTTTGTATTTCAGAAAAATTCAACAAAAAGAAATCCGATGGATTCGAATCAGGTGGCCGCACTGGCAATCACATAAGCCTGTGCTTTGCCATCCATTTATTACGATAGCGATTGCTTAAGTAATTTTTGACGACTAATGTATTATTAGCTTGAGCATCATTTTGTAGGAAAATAAGTCTTCTCAATCCTCCAAAGGCACACCATCAAGGAACGCTTCCAAACTGCATTCCAATGTTTCAATGTATCTATTATCAGTAAGGTTAATTCTAAAAGAGCTTATACCTTTTCAAATAGGACGACATATTAAATCCAAATTTTCCTTAGGGTACGTCTAGTTATGGCTAGGTGAAGATTTTTGTTCTCCTACAGTCGCTACTTTATTTATTAAAAATTCTAGCATTTGAGATACGCACTTTGTCTCTCCAAATAATGTTGCCGCTAAAGTTTGGAATTTTATTTTCCTGTCAAGATTACAAATCTTACATTCTTCGTAAACCCTTAGGTTTTAAATGTTGGTTAATGTGATATTCAAGTGATTTGTATTTATTACGGTTTTGACATGTTCAGTGCTTTAGTTGTCGAAAAACCAACATCTCTTGTATTGTCTTGAAGAGTTTTGATGGTGTACTTCTACGCTTTCCAAAGCGAGTACGGTTTCCCCTTCGTCATTGTCATTCTGATAATTTTTAGATCGAGGTTCGACAAAAGCTTTATATTCAATTCGATTATTTTTCAGACTAAAAAGTGAGGATTTTAGCATAGTAGTAATTTATAGATTACAAAACTAATGATTATGAAGGACTTACCGATTAATAAATCTTTATGTTTGGTGATTTTCCCTTGGGAAATTCTCAGAGACATTGGTGATTCGCCGCCGTTATATTTTCATTACACTGAATAGATGTTTTTAACATATATTTCACATAACAGGAAAAACCAACCACTTCAAAAAATCGGTAATGAGTTTCATTCCGTTTCAACATACAAACTAGTTAAATAAATAAGTTGAAGCTTTTGAACGTTTCTCCTAGGCGCCTGAATTTACACGCTATAAATGCTTTTTATTGAAAATATGTTGGACATATTATACAATTTTGTGAAGCTCCTAAGATGTACCATTTTTTAAAGTCGCGAAAGTTAAATTTTTCATTTAAAAATATTCCACTGAAGGTTATATAGCTTTTGTTTCAAAATCTAGAAAGTAATATTTGACAGCATGAAAGGCTGTTTCAAGAAGTGTCCATTAATTTTTTTAATAACTTGATAAGTAAAGGAAATAAAATAAGTTGAAGAAATCCATTATTTTGCACTATATACATCTAGGGAAAAAGCAAAATCCGGTAGTTGATTTGGTAAAGAAATAAATTCAAACGAAGAGGAGACAATTACCAAAGCCGTTTTTGTCTCCTTCACTAATAAGAAAGTTACGCACTTAATCCCATCGAAATTGTCAAATTCTTCTTTCAATCTCGATCACTGATATATAGTACTAAAATACTAAAATCCCTCTACAGTGTGGTTTGGAATGATTAATGATGCAGTTTAGATACTGGTGCGCGTAATCAGCGTATCAGTGTCAGAATTGGCACTATTTTTGCGTTAAATTAGTAATAATTATTACTTATAAATCATGTCACCCTTTTCTCATATCTTGATTAATCGTTAGATCGATATTCATATTTTCAGAATCAAAATATATCGATAGAGATGGTTAATATTGCAACAAGATCGGTAAAACATGCTTAATTACTAAATTTAATTAATAAAATTTAAATTATAAATTATTATATGTATGAATCCCTGAAAGTAAAACAAAAATACAATTTTAATGAAATATTTTAGAACCAATAAAGAATTCAATCGAAAATAGGCCATAATAACATATGATTGAAAATGAAAGTTCATTTTACTTTCAGCACAGGTCAATAAATGTAAATAAATACAAAAACTGAACAGGTATAGCCATCAGTGGTAAAGGTACAAATGAACATAACTAGAAAGTAGAAATCTAATGAATTGTAAATTATTTAAGTTAAATTCATATAGCGATCTATTGGGCTATAACATAATTTAATAGTTATAGTAGTTTAGAAAGATAGAAAACTATAATAGGTTTAATAAATTAATATAGATACCATTGTAAACATTCACTACATTACAATTTAATTCTTAGAAATTATATTTTCTCAACAATTATGACAAGAAAGGACTATAAAAGCCAGCAACCAACACAAATAATCAGAGTTTTCCCGATTCCCTTACCTAAACCCTATCCTGCCAATTAATTATCCCACTAAAATTATTTCCTTGCCATAGATATTTATGAACGTAATATTTCAGGACGTTTTCCCGCTTTATTACAATCAAGGAAATCATAAAGCCTCTGCTAATGCTATATGGACGTTTTTCGATAGTTATAATAGAGAATACGACAATCGTAAAACATATCTAGAGATGTAAAATGCTCCAGGACAGTTGCGTTGTGGCGCTGTTGTGTATATAGTTCTGCAATGATACGAAGTGGGAAAACAACTTATATGACATCTAATTGAATTGATACTTCGTAACCTATAAAAGACATAACAATAAAGAAGTCCTTGCCATTTATCCCCTTACCTAAAGTGTTATTTTACAAATACACATTAACATTCACAAATAATGCAACATAACCTGAAACTTGACATCTTATAGCATAGAGCATGAAATGCATGCTAAACTTTGGGATTTAGAATCATAGAATTGAGTATAGTGTAGAATATAAGGACTGAACATTGTAAATAACGAGCTTAGTACTTAAAATACATATATAAAAAGAATCATACTTTTATTGAAGATATATAATTTGCAACTTAATACTGAATACAATATTTCAAATAAAATATGAATCATATCATCTAATCGTAATGATACACAATTAGACTGGTGAAAATTCTTTTAATATTACCTTCTTAACTCAAGGCAGAGGATTATAAATTAAATATTCAACCCCTTGAGATGTTTCTTGCACTATGAACTAAAATTACCGAGCTAGTCAAGCTTCCAAATATGAACTTGACCATCAATACTTTGAGTCAGTCTCTCTAATCGATATAAAGTACCAGAGCAACGTGATAATCGCTCAACTCTTCATTTAAAAGAATTACGAAGGAAGGCGTATATAGATGTCACTACACAAAGTACTTTTAACGGTGTAAAAATAGACGCAATATTACTGACAAATTGTATCTACAGCTGCAATAAAAGTGGAGTAATGAAGTAATCCATGCAATCTGTGCAACATAAAGTAATAAACAAAACGAAAAAAGTGCCATTTACAGTCAAAAATAGGCATATTCGTCACCAGTTTTAAATAGAGTTTTAGTAGATCCAAAAACTTATTCACACTATTCTTATATTGCACACAAGTTTTCCAAATTAGCAATTCAGATTTTACCTACTTTTCACTTCCATGTACTTCAAATTGATGGGGAAATATTTTTTCCTGTAAAACGTGCTTTTTACTCAAATGTCAGTCATAAATGTAGAAAGCTCATCCGTAAACCAAGTTAGAAAGTATTTGTCATTTCTATCCTTAGTTATCAATATTTGTTGGAAAAAATTTTATTTAAAATTGTAAAATTGGATCAAAAATTAAACTTCTATCAATTATTCGTAAGCAAGTATTATAATAAAATTGGTACAGTAACGCCCCTATCTTTCGCTGTTCGGGGCACATTTTAGCCAGTAGTATTACTTACAAATTTTGTCCGCGATCGTTTTAATAATAAATAACTTTCATTTGTAGTTATGCCACTATATTTCAAATATTTTGTAATGCCCATTTTATTAATCACAGTTATTTAGTCTTAATTCCAATTAGCTTATTATTAGTATTAAATACTCACGCATCTGAGCTCGAGTATGAACTAGATTTATTCATGTTTTCCTTGTTTATTCTGTTTATACACGGAAAGGAATGACTAGATCGGTTTTCCTATGTACGATATCTTTTGTCGCATGTGGCTAAAACAGATGCATTGTACCACTGTTTTCCTAAAATTAGTAATAAGAATCTATTTTTAGGTTATATATATATATATATATATATAAAATTACAAATTTTTTATTGAATTTACTGTCAAGATCTATTTTAGTTAGTCTCAATATACTTGCTAATACAAGAGGAACTAAAAAGATTTCCTCGGGCAATTATGAGAAGATTGTCAGCTCTCGCTGGTCCTTTTGTTAAAAACGTTAAATGAAATATTAAATAGTAAGCAAGCACTATTACATACATTATTTACTTAGAGAATTTAATTAAAATCAGAGTTAATTTAAAATCAGTTGAGGCATCATTTTTCTAAGGAATAAATTGACTAATATATTTAACTATTTTAATGCACCTCGTATAAAGCATAAAAATAAAGATTTTAAAATTACATAGCAAAATTATGATATTAAAATCACTCCTTTTATTTCTATAGACGCTTAGACCAGCTTTGCCGATTTAAAAAAGAGTAAAATAAAATTTACTCACACCTCAAGGAGAAGACAAGATCGTGTACTCACAGAAAATTTTCCAGTATAAGCGTACAGATAAGGAATGTATATCGCAAGTGAAAAAATTTGTACAGTAACCAACGGGGCAACTGCAACAATTATAAATAAGTTAGGAATATTGGTGCCATCCAAGGTTGGCGTAGGATTGGCAAAAACAATTATCGTGGGAAAGATGACGTTAAGTAATTTAGTTTCTGATTAGCAATCAAAGTAAGAAAAACTACGGAAGGTCGCTGGGTCCTTAATTTAATCCAAAAAATGAAAAGGACGACTTCCGCTTCTAACCATTAAACACAAACCATCACAACTGTAAGTGATATCTCAATTATCTCACTTTAAAATCTGGGTGTTGGCGATCATACCGTATGCACAATTCATTGAAATTAAAATTTTTGATTAACGTCAAGTAATAAAAGGGGGGTTGATTTCCCGATCTGTTTGTGTTATGAAATCAAATAAATTACACGTGGTACACCTATAATTTCTTTAGTCCGAAACAAATGAGCTTTTGTAATTTCACTATTAAACGTTTCAATTAACTATTTTGTGTATTATAAATTTAGACTATTAATTTTTAATGAAATCAAATCTTGTTGCAATAATTAGTTAAACTAGTAGATTGCAGTAAATTAATTTGTTTGATGAAGAACTTGTATACACCCTCGGATGCATTATTTCCTTTTTTCTTTGTATATATGATAATTAAGTATTTTAAATGTCTCTAACGCAAGTAAGGTTTGTTTTTAAAGTGGTCTTAAACCCACCCTCGAATTTTTTTCAATAATAAATACGAACCTCGGGTGCGTTGGCTAATGTCAAAAATTTTTCTAAATATTTTTAAGGAACAATCGATTTATCTTCAAAGTTTAATTTGATTTCTGTACATGTGAAAAGTGAATCATGAACAATTAGTTTTTTTCTTATTTATTTCAAACAACATCACTTTTGCCTACTATTATAGCTATGCAGTGTGCGTCTAGTAAATTTAATTCTGGTGCGGAATTCTGCCATTCATCAAAAAGTCAGAAAGCATTTGTTTCACGTTAAATTCAAAACGTTTATAACAAACTCATTTGCTATCAGCTTGGTGAGTAAGGATATACAGGGTTGTCAAAATTTAATAGTCATTTTAAAATAATTTATGTTAAGTAAAGGATATTCTGAATCTTGTGCCGCGTTAATTAAACTTGAAGTTCTTATAGACAATTTACATTACTTTCGATATACAAGGCATCTCAGTTCATCTTTTGTTCAATTACTGTTAAAAAGGAGCTTTACTCCAGATTTTATAATAAGTTTAGCACTCCGCAACATACGGGAGCGATCATAAATAGTGAGCATTTTTAACATTAGTATATTTTCCTTTCAGTCTTAATCCCGTATCTACAGTAACATTAGAGTATCTATCTCCACTCCTAAGGTAGGCCACTAACATCCTGACATACAGGGTGTTTCACAAACATCTTGAGAACAGTGGCGCCCACCTTTTACCAATTTTGTCTTGAATTAACAGTGTTTAGCCTCGTACGTACCGACGGACCACGCCTCACTCCATTGTAGCTTTGGCGGCCATGGTTAAACACTCGTGATTTTTAATTTCCACATGCGTTGTTGTCAGTTTAGCATGTGACAAGATTTAACCCAGTTTCAATTTGCTAACACAGGTTAATAAGAAATTCTAAAAAATTAATTAACTTATAATCAGCCAGTCACAAAAATTCCCTCGCCAACTCATAATCTTGCTTTGGGCTCGATTTTTAGACGTTAATCCCCATAAGTGTTATTCTAAAAATTATTACGCCCTATCTATATACAGGGTATTAAAAGGTCCACCCCTTATTAATTAGTTTATCGACTTGCGTTAATTACGATGACACCGTTATTTCTAACTTATTTGGTTCCTGTAGTTGCGCACTTCTTGGAGAATACTGATTTCGCTTCAAGGTAAATGTATTTATAAACGGGTTAGCTTGTCACCCTCGCAGCTATGATGAAACCAGTGGTGCCCACAATTCTTGATCCTAGGCTTATCCTCTATGGTGTTTGAACATTAAACTACGGTCGACCCAGCCCAACTCCACTCTTTGCTAGTTGGCATCGCATCGAATCACCCGACCCTTAGCCATCCGAGTCCTAACCTCATTTCATCACTTGTCAATTTTGTTATGCGAATCTACTAATATGCCTATTAAATCAACTATTAAAAAACTGTACTGTAATAATAACGTGCACAATTGCTCAAAAATAAGTTACCACTATCATGAATTTATACAAAAATTCTGAATATTGAGGGGAGGGGGGAGTAAATTATATCCGGGTTACTAGTGTAAGAATTATTTGCCTCCCAGAGAAGCTCATTTAAAATATTTACAATATTTGTTAAGTATTAATTTTTTATTTTATGCCAGTTCATCTACGTTGTTTAAAGGCATTCGTCGTAACTTGGACAATTATTTTGCTTTATTTTACAACACTATTCTCAGTTATCTCTTTTAAGACACCTACTTATCATATAAAAATGATAGTTCATCTACATTATGTATAGTTCTAAAGAATCTCGGAACCCAGATCTCGAAGTATTCCATTATTAGATAGCTCTTCCCCTTGTTAATTACCTAAGTGTGTTTCGGTCTCTAAGATGGAACTGTTAATGGGACAGTCTAATTTTTTAGCTATTTTAAAACGTTTTATGCTGCTAATATGAATTAAAAGTTGTTGTATCTTGAGCGTCTACGCAGACGTTGCTATTTTAGCCAATAATACTAGGTAATTCTAGCTAATCAATCGATCTTATACTAATAATTCCGTAGTTACATTTTTAGTTTATATTTTAAGTTGAAAATAATAGATTACGGAAGATATTTGAAAGAGTTTTAATTCCCTAATTTAATGCTAAATTTGAAGTTAGTAGTGTATTGTTTGAAACGCTGTTTTGTATGTGCAAAACTAAGCAGTCCACATATAACCGTTCAATCTTCATGTGTCAACTGAAATATTTTCTATAGTTCAGTAATCTATTTTAAACGGAATTTTGTTCTTTATTTTCTAACTCTAATGAGTTATGAAATTTCCTTTATAATTTAATTTATATACTTTATTCCTTTTACAAATACCGAGTACAAAATATCCAACCACTGATGGCGAATTAACAACACCATATCTAACCATTCACTTGATCTCCGTAACATTAAAACAGGCACTTTAATCTCTTACATATGTCTCATCAATCTCACCCTCCACTACTAATTAATAATTTATAAAATTTTAGTATGTAGGTGTGTAGGAATTTCCTTTCCTATTTCAAAATTATACGTTCACCTACTATAATCTGATATGTTTTATGGATCGAAAGTAAAAGTCATTTACGATGATAAAGAATTGAAATTATACACTATTAAATATATAGTGGACATGTACTTCTTTAACGAAAAGAGATATTATACAACAAAACAATACCATTAAATTTTCACGACACATAAAAATGCTGGCAATAAATAGAATTTCGAAATAAACTGTTTTATCGTAAATGCAGTTATAACAAAATGAATAGGATGATTGCATTTTACTGTGCACACGAACTCCTGATAAATATATTTATATCAATTTTGATATTAAATAATAAAATAAACTACTGGGTACAATGTTTCGCAGCATCCTTGCCGTACATATTTACAGTTAAAATTTTGTATAGCATTGAATGATACTTGTTCATCTGTTAAAAGATACATACGAGAAAAGGAACAGTGAGGAAATTATGAAACAATTCTATAAAAATGAGGAAATTATCTTTCAGAAAGGAATGTTCGGACTTGTATTTCTTCATCAAAACGAAATATTGAATATTTAATATTTCTGAATTATAATGCAATATGTGACATTTATTGGTAATAAAGAAGAATTTAGGTGTATATGAAATTCTCACTATCTTCTATGATCTTAAAAAATTAATCGGAGTTTCAGCAGCGCTTTCCATAGTTTTGATTTTATTAAATGTATTCCGTTTTTTACATCAAGGAACTAAAATGATAAAAATATCTCGACTTCGCGATTCTAGGACACCTCCTGCTCCCAAGTACAAGCAGCCTATTAACATTACTATATCTGGCAAGATTAGCAGTGATTGCTTCAAAATTCCCCCACAGTGCATAATTTAAAATAGTTACGCAGTTTTATCTAGATTTATTCCCATTTTTGGCATAATACTAAGCTTTATGGTCATTTCTAGAAATATTTCGGCACTTCCGAAACTAAAACGGCACATTTACTCACTTGTTGCCATAACTAAAGCGACATTTGATTTCAAACGATTAAAATTTTATTTTAGTCCAAATGGAATTAAACTACTTTAAATATACCAAGGAACTTAAATGCCTTTTTCAATCCCGAAAGAGAAATAATCCCTCGTGGTATGGAAAACACTTTAGTTTTGAGATATATATATCAATTAGGGTTATATTTTATCCAGACAGGAAAGGTGTCAAAAAAAATTTTTTCTTTATTTTAAGGCTGACGTTTCGGGATCAGTGTTTATCCCTCCATCTGAGCATTAAATAAACAGATTTTAAAATGTAACTCTGAGTTCAATTTTAAAATCTGTTTATTTAATGCTCAGAGAAGCGATAAACACTGATCCTGAAACGTCATCCATTAAATAAAAAGAAAAATTTGAAAAAAATTCTGTTTTATGCAGTAATTGATACAAAATCCTATTAATAAGTATTTTCAATAAGAGATATTTAATTATATGTGTTATATATATATATATATATATATATATATATATATATATGTATACATATAATTATATACACAGCGTGTTATTTAATAAGTGTCCGATATTTCACAGCGTGTTTTTTGAAGTATTTTTAAGGTAAAAAGTTCCTATACATGTGTGGTCTAAAAGACTTCG
>JAHWXV010265720.1:0-18123 GCA_024586415.1 Phrixothrix hirtus | reverse complement strand
TGTGTGTGTGTGTGTGTGTGTGTGTGTGTGTGTGTGTGTGTGTGTGTGTGTGTGTGTGTGTGTGTGTGTGTGTGTGTGTGTGTGTGTGCGCGCGCGCGCATTTATGCATGTATGTATGTGTATGGGTATATGTTTGTGTGTGTGTATATGTGTATATATATATATATATAATTTTTATATATATATGAAGTTATTTTCTAAATTTCTCTATTTGAGATAACTATTTTATTGTAAATTTTTAAGACAAGTATTTTTTATACATATTAAAAAATGTTTGCATCGGCTGAGGCTCTAACTCAGGATCTTGTGCTTACATGACACACGCTTTAACCAACTAAGCTACCGACTGCCACAGAGAAAATCTCCAATATGTATATAATGTCAATTTCAAGGCGTTAGATATTTTTAATAGACATTACCTTGTATAAAAATGTCTATTAAAAATATCTAACACCTTGAAGTTGACATTATATACATATTGTAGATTTTCTGCTGTCAGTCTGTGGGCGTCGGTAGCTTAGTTGGTTAAAGCGTGTGTCATATAAGTACAATATCCCGAGTTCGAGCCTCAGCCGATGCAAAAAGTTTCTAATATGTATAAAAAAATGCTTGTCTTAAAAATTTATAATAATATATATATATACATATTTATTCGTATTTATTTATAAGTTGTAAGTGGTTGCAAGATTGCAAAGGAAAGTGTAGCAACCATGCAAAGAACGAAAACAGTAGTTTGTATTTTTGCTAAATCGGGTAAACTAACTAAACCGTTTCTAACTTATTCCCCTTAAATGTCAACCTTTGTCTAGTTTAACTGAAGCTGTAAATTTTATTATTTTTTGGAATTATGGTGCATTGTTTGCCTTTCTTTGGCAAGGGGAATAGATATATAATAGAATAGAAAATCCCAACAGTAGTTTATGACAGATTGCCAGCAACTGAAATATTCACCACACTACACTTTTAAAAATAATAAAGGCCGAGCACTATAAATCTATCAAATATACGAGGCACGAAGAAATTTTTGAGCAAGATATGAAGAACAGGGCTGCATTTTGTGCAGATATAATAGAAAAGTCCAATAATGACTGCATTTTTGAAACACGTCTGTTTTATTGACCAATCCATATTTACCTTAAACGCCGAACTCGATAATCAAAATTTTAGATATTAGAGCAAAAACAAACTTAATTTGTGCTTACAAACTCACACCCAGGATCGCAATTGAGTAAACGTGTGGGTAGGTATTCTAGGTTCGCGTATTATTCGACCGTATTTTATTGATAAAACGTTAGTGGTGTAACTTATCTTAATTTGTTAAGAAACCAAGTTGTACCAGCAATTCGAAATATTATAATGAACGGTCAAGAAGTGTGGTTTCAACATGATGATTGCCCTGCGCTCACACATTGAGATGTTCAAGAATTTCTTAAAGAGAATTTTCCGAACGCTTGGATTGGTTGCGGTGGTATTATTAATTGGCGACTTTTCTCTTTCTCTGGGGCAATTTGAAAAATTAAATTTATGGATGTAATTACCAAAGGACAGATTATTTAACAAACCCAATTCAAACAGAATGCAATAGAATTACAATTGTACAACTTGCAAATATTCGACGAGAATTTAATGATAGATTAGACCTGTAACCTATAACATTTCGTTTTATTTCAAATTAATAATAAAATTGTACTATTCGTGAATACTAATCAATTAAAATTAATTTATCCTAGACAACTCTTAATTTTGAGCACGTTTTGTATTTACAAATTTTCTTGGAACTAAACTGGGAAGAAAATAAATGAACAAGAAGAAACAACATTGAACTCCCAATGTACACCCCATCCAGTTACCACGCGGTACATGTGTGTGAATGGGCGTGGGTGTACGTGGGAATGTGCATGTGCATGTGTGTGTGTGTGTGTGTGTGTGTGTGTGTATTTGTCTGTGTGTGAGTGTGTGTATGTGCGTACGTGCGTGCGTGCGAGTGAGGGTACGCACGTGCGCATGGTTATGCGCGTGTATGTGTATTTGTGTATGTGGGCGTGCGTGTGTTTGTATAGGTGTATATATGTAGGGCGACCCAAACCTGTTTCATGGTAATTTTATTAACACGAACACAGTGGAAGTCTATTATTATATTTATTTCATAACATACAATCTAAAAATATTTAGGGAAATACCGAATGTACCATTTTCGGTGACTGGTAGAGTCTCTCTTTTTAAATCGATTTCCCAAATTTATGACTGCAGTTTTGTTTTACTTGCAATACCCCATTTTATTTTTAATTCTGACCTATGGCCAACCTATTCAAAATTTTCCAAAACTTTAAACAAAGAAATACATATCTTTGATTTGTTGCGGAATTAAAACTTTTTAAATTTTTAAACAATTTGTAACGTATACCTGAAATTAAGTACAAAGTCCCTTTACTGTTTAGAGTTTGTTTGCTCCAATTTAAAAGCTATTTTGTTGCTTGAAATTTAGTTACACGTTAATGGAATTTAGTTTTGCTAATGATCTATTTAACATTTCATGATAGTACCCTGTATGTATTTAGATTTCTTTTCATTAGATTAGTTAATGACGTAAAACGTCCTGAGTTGAGTTTGTGTCATTATTGGTAATTAATATAAGCTTAATTTATTTATTCATTTATAGACAAATAGACATCTGATAATCTAGTGTTTGAAATTTGTAAAGAAAACGTTGAAGTTCAAGAACAAGTCGTGATCTGGATAATTTCGTTTGTTTGCCGGAACTAGATTATGTTTATCGCCTTTTAGTATATATGTGTTATCAACTAAATGGAATTTTTGATATAATAATTAACGATTTCCCGTTTAACGTTAATTAAATACATATTTTAAAGAACATCTTTAAATCAACTGTCTGTCTGTCTATCCGCGCATATATTTTGATCGATAATTTATATTCAGATAAATACGTTATTAGTATTAATTATTTTGTAAGGCAATTAATTGTTGAAAGATATCCCAGATTATTGTTAAGGTTCCTTTATATAATTAATTTGCCAAATTAACCATTTTACTGCACCGTTTACATATATTTTCAGAATTACGAGGCAAAGTGTACAAAAAGTAGGAATATACTGGTTTTGGAAAATCATCTAAATACGAGGTAGGAATTCGAATTTTTAACAGTCCATTCTTCTCCTTCGAGCGAAAAAGGTTTAGAATACGAATTTTGAGAAACGCTCTTAAAATAAACCCGTTATAATATCCGTCTAAGACGTAATACTTAATTTAAACATTGAATTAAATATTACACAACCGTTTAGTATCCGTTATTCCATAAGGTGTTAATGGAAAACGTATATTAAAACCAGGATCCTAGATAATATAATTCATTTTAAATGGCGTAAATTAATTAGTTAACTCTTTAACTGAGAAACATCTTACGAGTAATTGACAAGGTTTAAACATTTCGTCGAACAGCTGATACAGCACGTATTTATGAGATACTGCTTGCATTCAAGTATTAACTATAAATTAAATTCGATTATTAGCGTCATCCTTGCCTCAATTAAACTCGCTTTGATTTTGTAAACAATGTCGGGGTTATCAAACCTTGCAGTTACAAAACTCACATCAATAGTCCTTAAAGACGTTAATCACCAAACAATTAGCACTGTCAATATCAACATCAACTAACATAACGGTAAAGTAAAGTGAGACCGCTAACGCATAACTACGTGTAGGTTCAGCCATCTTTAATAAAAAAACCAATGTGCCGATGTCATTGATTCTTGTTCAAATCAAAATAATTGTATTCATACGACCTTTATCGTGATAAAAAATGAAGGGCTACAATACACATTTGTTTCTGTAAAGGTTGGTAACCGAGCTAAAATTAATTTTAAAGTAGACATTGTACAAAATAGCTTCTTTTTATACAGAAGCTTTATTTATAACGTTAATGAATGTAAATATGTGCAAATTTAGTTATTAACAAAAGATAATAATTACATTTCTGCAAAGTAATAATTGAATTTACAGGCGTACAAGAAATGAAGTACAATACTAATTACATAATAAAGTGTTTAAATATTACGTTCTGATCAGAATTAGTGTTCAAAGAGTAAATACAATAATTTTTCATAATTAAAATTCATTTTTGAAAGTATTCAAGGGTGAAAGCCGAGCTACAGTTAGCAATTAAGTAAAATATACAACCTAGGTCACAGGTAAAAGTGCACGATCTCCTAAATCCAAATTAATCCTTTTCGATAACCCTTTCTGTAAATATTCCCTCATTCTCTTTTACTTAATTGTCGATTTAGTTTTAGATAAATAAAACTTTCATTGAATTTATGCACCCGGTACTGCAATACTGCATAATTTGCCACAACGAACCAAAAGGAGCCTGCTTCCTAATCTACAAACCCGGACCCTTCGACTGAAAGCAGCTCGTGACATTGTACGCAGACTTAGTACGTCAAAGAAAAGGTGTGAATGTACTAAAGATCTACCCTTACAAATTTTTTTGCTCATTGTTAAATACACGGTTAAAACTAACATTTAATAATAAAGTTGTTTTTGTGTACAGGATTACTCCTGGCAAGATCGGAGAATCGCATTCAGGATCCCAAAATAAATTTTTTATACACTATCATTTCACTTATATTTTATTTAAAATATAATATTAGTTGCGTAAAGGAAATATTCCATTTTGTCCGAGAAGCGAGATCTATTTTGAAGGACTTAGGTTGACTCCCGATTGAACGAGTTTGTTTAATATGTGTCTATTTACAATTTTTGAAAAATTAATTAACCCTTTATTCAGTTTCTGCCAACTAATAAGTAGTTTAAGTATATAATTCTAATTATACAAACACTCTCTACTTATTTCCGTTTTACCTTAAACAGACTTTATCTAACAATTTGTATGCAGTACTGGACTCACGAACTTCAGTTAGAAATACCATGACCGAAGTTCATTCATAGGCCTCGGTAGAACAAAGCCTGGGGCTCAATTTTGTTCAAATTTCTTCAAAACATTGATTCGCTTTTAACTGCTTGATTCCTCATTTGTCTATGGATAGACATATTAATAAAACTAGCATTTAAATAGAACACACATAAATCTGTGTTTCTAGTTTAACAAATTTTAATTCATTTTTAACGCATATTTAACACAGTTTTTTGAAATACCTTATCTTTGATAACAATTTTCAGTAGAATGTATAGATTTTTAATATAGGTAATTTAAAAACTAGAAACATGTCGGGATATCTCTTTTAAATAGTACTGTAAATTCCATTTAAATATAACAGCTAATTTCCCGACATTGTTTCTAAGAAAATTTGATCCTTGTGCAAACAACTGATTTTGTTAAATTCCTATATCTCTAGGCTTGTGTATGAATTCTAACTTCATATATTCTGTATTTCCGTAAGTGCAACACTAATGAAATATATTTTTTAACTATGACTAGAACAATATACTTACATTTTATAGCTCTGCCCTTTTTTTGTTGCAATAATGTCTTACTGCTAGATAAAATAACCGCTTACCAAAAATTTATCTTTGTTATCGTATTATGTGTATATCATGATTAATGAGCGAAATTTGAAATTTGTAAGCCTCCTAAGAAAGGTTTCTAAAAAATTTGTTCCTGAAAGCAAATAGAATTTTAGATATCAATTCCCTATATTGATTAATTTAGTGAAAGGGTTATTTTATTTTTTAAAACTTACATGCACAGAAGCCTTAGTTAGAACCTAGAATCATCTTTTGTGGCTTTGTATTAAAATAAACACATCTTTCGAGTTGATATTTGGTGAGAACAATCTTTATTTACAACTTTGCAAACAAATTGAAGAAACACTGCCATATAGATTTTGAAATAAATATTTGATCGATATCATTAATGATTATTTTGCATGCTTAAAAGGATTTCACTTCCGCATTCTTTTACTTATATTTCTGAAGTTCTACATTTCTTATTTGCCGATCAAACTGGACTCCGGGGATTTATATAACATTATACAACATCTGGTTGTTGGCACAGTTGGTCACGGAGAACTTGTCCATAAATTTATTATCTAGGACATTCCTAATACTAGTTCGGACCACCTGTAAACCTTAACAACTGCATCTAAAATAATTTATACTTACAGCCTTTTTATATTTATCGACTAAAATTAGGTTTAGAAATAGCCGCAATCAAATATATTCTACGTTATTAAGTCTTTTCAGATGTAAATTAAATCTTGAAAGTATTAATGGAGTTCTGATGTGTAAAAGTTCTTCAAATGAAATCAAATTTTAGCGTCTCAAAAAATTGAATTTCGCTTAGATAAATATTTCTTGAAGTAACAGTAAAATTCTGAATTTCTGAAATTGTATATAATAGTTAATTTAGTTCCTTAAAGCAGTCTCAAAGTTTATTAACTTTGATATATCTTTTTTAAAGCAATACAAAGTTGTTTTGGAATACAAGTTCTGGTAAGCTTTGTAATAAGTGGAAAACTAACTTTTAATGCACTATGAATAAATCATTTTCACGTTGTGGTTTTACAATTCTTGCATTTAAATGCATTTTGTAAATGATGTTCTTTGAAATTCAATAAGCTGACCTAAATTTGACTGAAACTGCAGATTCAGAGCATTGGTTAGAGTTACTACCCTTAAATAATTTAATATCGCCTCTTTTATTGGGGCGAAAATTCAAATAAAAGTGTTAGATTAGTACAAAGAGTTTTTTATTATTTTGATAAAAGTTTAAAGGGATATTAAAATGTAGATTTTGAATTTAAGAATATAAGTATAATCCTATCAATCATTCTTTTGTTAACGTAGAGTTAATATAAAATACAAAGTTGATGTATGTTCGTCTACCACGCTCTTGGTGTAAGATGTATTGGGTCACTTCCATACTCAAAATGAACTGCTCTTATTTATCTTTTGAATAGATATTAGGTTTTTCATTATTTACGTTATTCGTATAGATTTTCAAAATGAAATTGTTTAATTCCTCAGATAAACAAATCCATAGTGTCTTAATTAACCGCTTTTAGCAAAACTCGCGTAATGTTATATAGATTAAAAAATTATGATTGGCTTCTAAAAAATCGTCTAAAATGTCAACGTTTCTAAACATTCGCAATTTTAACGTAAAAGTATTTAAACCATTCACAATAATCTTTAATAATATTTTCAATTAACATTAACTTATTTTCAAATTATGGTAATTGTTCTCTTAGAAAAAGTTTCTTAATGGCACACTCTTTCGACTGAATTGGGGGATATGCAATTTCTATATCAAGCTTATTCAAATAACCTCCATAAGGTTGACGTTTGCGCCTGTTCGTAAGTCACCTTAAGCAGGTATCTTGATAATATGATTGAAATCTATTCATACCTTGCAACCCCCTTTAGAATACTCAGACTCCTTAAATAAATTAAACGACTGATTTCCAACTACGTCAATTTCCTGGACATTGTGGATTTAAATACTTATGTAAGTTTGACGACAGGATCTTTCATTACAACAAACGTTCCGTATATAGTAAACAATATTTTATTTTGATTTATAATGCTTAACTTTTAAACAATGCAAAAAATTCAGTTATGGATAAAAAGACCACTAATCTTTACTATGGAATGTAAATCCGAAAAATAGTTAAGAAACATCCTGTACATACCATACTTTAATTTGAAATAACTAACACACATGAAATATATTAAGTAATTCCAAAAATGTGATCAAGTAGCAGTTAGGTAAAAACAGAAAGTAAATACCAAATGTAAGATTGTAGCAGTTAAAAGCGTGGTCTTTGGATTACGGTATCAGTAAAAATAATTTACATTTTCGCTTCCGAGATTAATCATCGTAGTGGGTAGGTCCTTACCGGTTTGGTAGAAGGCACCAATTGTCGCTAGAGCCCTCCCTTGTAATGGTTCATAGTCGGTTAGCCTAAATAAAGGTAAGTTATGTATTAAAACGGAGGGACCGACGAAAGTGGTCGCGACTTCTTATGTGAAACGATATTTCCACAATCGTATATTTAATTTAAGCACGGCGGAAATAATAAGATGGATAAAACCTTCAAAAGTAATTTTATTCATAATAACGGAAATAATAATTCAAATTAATACTTTCTGATACTTTATACATATTTACAGTAATGGATAATTAACAGTTATAAATAAAACAATTGTATTTTATTAAAATCGAAAGCTTTCAAAGTAAAAGAAGGTGCTCGCGGTATTAAGTTAATGCTAATTGACGCGTAGCGTCGCTTTATGTCCCTCGCAAGGAATTTAATTTAATTTAATGTTCGCCTGTAACTTGTAAAACTTTATTAAACAAGTTCAGTATCTTTCCAGGTACAAAAGGGGTAACATCGCTCACGGACGTGCTCCTTTTGTGAAATGACTTATAGGGTTCAGGTGATGATCCTTTGGTCTACTCGTGGCCGATGCCACACGGTAGATGAAGGTATCACGAAGTTCCTGGCGTCAAACAGGCTCCCGCTGGATAGACAACACAAAAATGTTTGATAACGGCATCTGCAGCTGTACTAGTGACGCTTGAACATTCGCTGCGAAGTGAACACAACGCTAGAGCGTCCTAGTTATGCTATATTGTCGGGAACTTTCCGCTACAGAGCAACTGGCCCGCTCTCGACTATAAGCTAGACGGGATTGCATAATTCAGGGGGACTTCACCCTTTCGAATGGCTGAACTAATATTTCAGCTTTAAATGTTGTGCTGAAGGTTTTGAACTTGCAATGTAAATAAAT
This sequence comes from Phrixothrix hirtus, assembly GCA_024586415.1. Classification (NCBI taxonomy): domain Eukaryota; kingdom Metazoa; phylum Arthropoda; class Insecta; order Coleoptera; family Phengodidae; genus Phrixothrix; species Phrixothrix hirtus. Next base: position 9,354 of record JAHWXV010265720.1, on the reverse strand, counting down.
CGATGCGGACGGTTTGCGTTATTTGCAGTTAACAATGCGCTCTTTAATTCAATAAAAATATCTCGGCCTTCTTGGCAGAGATATGCTTATTTTTTATCTACAGAATGACGCTGTATTAGTTTGAGCATGGAGTTGCATGAGCTAGCGGTGTTAGCTTGAGCACGGGATAGCAGGAACTGTCCTCTTTCGCCTCAAACCTTCGTTCTTTTATACAGAAACTTGATACTTCGTTCTCTGTCCCCACGAACTTTTTGATAATTGTATCGCTTATATGCTTGACTAGCAATTTATTTATAACGTAGTATTGCGCAATTCCATTTAATATTTTGTAGTTAATTACATTCGGTTTTAAGATTGCTTTATGTTCTTTACTTAATTCGGTATCAATCTTTATTCACTTTTGAACGGTTTCTTAATGCTTTGGTTATTGCGTAATATTTCGTTATGTTTAAGTTTTACTTAATTACATTTTATTTACATGCGAGTTATTAAACAATATTTATTTGAAATTAATTCGCGGTCACTCACTCACGGTTCAATCCTTATTGTCTTTTAAAATGTCTTATCAATTTAATATTTGCTGATCGATACAGTAAAAAATATTAAATCTAGGGGAAGAGCTTTCGTTCAAGTGGTTATACAGGGTAGGTAATAAGAATGGCCAACTTTTTATTTTTAAATGGACCTTATATATTTTTATGAATGTTGATAGATCCCTTTAGGACAAATTTAACGATATACCGTTTATTAGGTCTATATGATGAAATTACAGATTTATTGCAAATTAATATTTTTATTTAAAACTCACTTGGCCATGGTAATCTAATGACATTAAAAAACCAGGTTATTTTAAGAAAGTCAATTGTACCAGTTTAACCAAATTGGTAATATTAAACATAGACCAAAATCTGGACGACCAAACATAGCAACTGGCGGTGATAAAGCTCTAGATATTTTAATTGATGTGCAGGAAAATCCCCGGCAATTGTCTAGATAATTAGGGTCAAACCACGATATCTGCCATCAGTCAGCGAAAAATTTATTTGAAAGTGAGGAAATTCGTCCTTATAAAGTCCATTTAGTACAGGAACTTTCCGAAGACGACTTCGATCGAAGATCATAATTTTGCGAACGTCTTATGGAGATATGTAATGTTAATCCTGATTTTGCCAACAATATCCTGTTTTCGTACCAAGCCACTTTTACGTTATATGGTTTTGTCAACAGACATAATTGTAGGTATTGGTCTGCAATTACTCTACGATGGATGGCAGAAGCTCGCACTCAAAGGCTGCAAAGAGTGAATGTTTGGGAAAGCATTATTGGCCAGAATGTGATCGATCCCTTTTTTATAGATGGAAATCTTACATCAGAAATTTATTAAATTCGCTTGAGCAACATGTTTTGCCTAACTTGGAAGCACTTCGTGTTGGCAGGGGAAGTGTCTGGTTTCAACAAGTTGGTACTGCAGCTCATTTTGGTTTCCAGGTTCAACAATATTTAAACCAACCATTCCAGAATCAATGGATAGGTCGTTGGGGTGGGATTGACTACCCTTTCAGGTCACCCGACCTGACCCCCTTAGATGTTTTTTGGGGCCATATAAAAAATAAAGTTTATAAGAATACTGAGGATCTGAAAGCTCATATTACAGCTGAAACTCAGGGAATTTGCCAAGATGTCATCAGAAATGTGATTCAAGAATTTCGCGACAGGCTTGCTCATTGTTTAACCAACAATGGCAGATATTTTGAACAGCTCTTGAAACACTATTATTTATCATATTTTTCTTGTTATGATATGTTTCTTTTAAGAAGTTACTTATGTGGTAAATCGATTAAACTAAATTTTTAAATAAAAACATTAATTTTCAATAAATCTGTAATTTCGACAGATATACCTAATAAACGTCATATTGTTGAATTTGTCGTAAAGGGATATATTAACATCAATAAAAATATACAAGGTGTTTTATTTAATAATAAAAATTGACCATACTTGTTACTTACCCTGTATAACTACGTAAACGAAAGTTCTGCCCCTAGATTTAGAATTTTTTACTGTATCGACCAGCAAATATTCGCAAAATTTAATAAAACCGTTTTTGAGTTATTTACAATATTCCAGACTTTTTTGCCACATTGAGCTTACATTGGCTCTATCGATGTTACTTCGTTATAAAACCAGGTCCGAATCGAATTAATATTGATTCAACTTCGGGCACCTGATTAAGTTCAATTTACCTTTCTCGTGAAGTAGGAAATGATTCTTTATTACTGTTGTTTGAATTGCAATCTAAATTGAATTCAAAGTGCTCATTCCGTCTGTTCTAATTTATTACAGATCGAAAAATTTACTCAAATATATGTATCGGAGTTGAGGATTTAATAACAGGAATATCCTCTTTAATTCCATTATGACAATATTAAATGCAATTACCTTCAAAGTAGTACCCATCATTAACAAAACTCTTTGGGTACGCATACATCTTAGTTAAAACAAATTTGATTACAGTATACATAATAAAATTATATCATACGTTCGCACCTGATGAATTGTTATAAATACATGACCGTCAATTTCGAGTAGCTGCTAAATGCTGCACAATGAAAGGAACTAAATAGTTCAACAAGTGCAAGAATACAGATAAATAGAACTCACATGGAAATTCTGTTAGAATAGCATTATCTTTTATAGTAAGGAACCTAACGTACACCAAAATAAATATTTCGTATTGGATTAAAAAACGGAATTATTCTCTGATATAGTTGTTTAACTATAAATCTTAACAAACAAGATACGTAGTAAAAGCAGAGAATTAACGAGTTCTCAACAAATTTCCCACTAAAAGTGACTGCCAACTTCCCCCGATATAAGAACAAATCACTGTAAAAGCTTATAAGCAATACTAATTACGAGAGATCACTGCAGATTCACACTAGAAGCATATCAGTTTTTACGAATAATTTATTTAAATAGTTAAACTTCCTTTGCAGTAAGTTTTGGTTACCGCTTTGGTTACCACGTCTTGTCCAATTTTGTAAGAAACTCTATAAGAACAAACAATTGCTAGAACTGCAGTAGCTAAATATGGCAACTAAACCGGAGATTAAGGTGTATTATATAACATAGATTTAAATTTTGTTCCAGTTTATAGGTGTGTTCTCATGTATAGCTAAAAATAACTTGAGGATCTTTGGTTGAATATTACTGATTATTTGAAATAGCCTCATACTCATTCAAAGTTAATGGAGTAAGGAAGTGTATCGTAAAATACTTGTATTTTGTAAAAGGTGGGAAAAATATGAAACCATTTGTCAAAAGCGGAATATAACTAAAAATCTATGAGATGTTGTTAAACTGTGTAATCCAATATAATTTTTCTCCTCTTCGGGCTAGACGCAATATTAGGCAGCGTAGGTTCAGACTTTTGTAACCTCAGTTGTAGAATCGCGAAAACAAGATATGGAAAGTCGGTACCATTGTTTAAGGTATATAATTATATGTGTTAGAGTTGCTGTCGTAATTGCCATTAATTAAATTGTGTAGATCCGATTTTAGATCTTGTGAAACTTGAAGAAACAAGGTTATTGAATACTAGTTGCTGTTTTCCCTTGGTTCCTGTTCGTTGTGGATGTTTGAGATACTCCAATGTGCAGATATTGTACCAAGCATTCCACTTTTACTACGAATGAAATTAATATCCAATTTGAAAACCCTCCCAAATTTCTAAAATCAAAATGGTATCATAAATGACGACATAGATTCTGATTCCGCACCCAGCGTTAATTGCGCCTTTCTCATTTAATCAATCCACCTATTATCTAATTAATGATAGTGTTTTATTCAAATATAAATAAGCAAACTCACAGGTGCAGATTAAATATAGCGAGTGAAGGTCGCATTCGACGAATGCCATCAAAAGTTTCGATGGTATCTTACGGAACACATTCAAAAATAATAATGAAGCTCACGTGGAAGCTTAATTAAGTTAGCTACTTTACGGTCGTATCAGCTTTGCATTAACTGTGATAATGAAAATTTAGGTTGTTTAAGAGTTTTAAATCAAACGAATTGAATCGTATTTGTAATTGCTATTTGAGAAATATAAATAAAGAACACACATACGAATTGCACAGTATATTATACAAATATAAATCCTATAATTTCTATTAGGAGAAAAGTAACAGTCTTAACGAACTTTACATTCCATCGTTATAAATAGAAATAAATAGAGCTTATACAAGGTATACAGGGTGTGGCAAGAAATTAGTTTTTATGAATATTGTTAGATTTAAAATAAAATAAAAATAATTAATGTTAAATTTAGGATAAGAATATGCAAATTAGCATCGAAAACGAAGAAATGATATCTCCAGTTTCTAGCACAAAGCCAGACTATCCATATATCCTCTCATCTTCCCTCAGCGACCGCCTTTCCTTAAATGTCAACACAGGAAAGGGCTGGCACGTTTACGGTTGGATCTAAAAAACCGAAACTAAATCAAACTGTAATATTTGTCATTGAACCTAAAATAATATGGGGGATTTAATTTACGAGTAGCATTTCAAAATTACATCTAACACGGCCAAACTGATAACATTCCGCACCCGGAATGCTCCAAAGATAAAGGCGCCGGTTAGTACGTCCATCTTTAGAATTTATCGCACGAGCTGTAGGGTAGTCATGAATGGTACATCAGGTTTGTATAACAATGTTTGGTAGTTGCACATGTACAATAAAACTGCTAAACTTGTACCTAAAAGTACTGAAATACCTTATAAACTACCTAATACGGATTTATACCGACAATATTTCTCGGTTTCGTCTTAGACCTGCCCCAATTTATTCAAGGGGCATTGCTTACTTTAATCAAGTAGAGATAAAGAAACATTTGAAAAAGTGACGTATTATATTTCTGGGCATTTTGTACTTATAACTTCAAAATGAAGTTTCGCGGTTGGACCATCTAAATTCCCTTTCGTAACCTTCAATTTTAATAAACCATCCATTTATATTCGTAATGTCAGGATCGAAGCTTGGTATGGCCATGAAAACCGGAGTAGAAGCCACACCAAGAGTTAAACTATCTATCCTTTAAAGTATACGGCGTTGTAAGTAGCCAACAACGCACAAATTGCTCCAAAAGGTGCAATACCAATAGGTGTTTCTCGTGACAAACCACCACCCGGAGTAGTCGTAGGGGTGCTATAGGTAACCCCACTTCTGATGTTAGATTTAAAATAAAAATAAGAATAACTAATGTTAAATTTAGAATAAATATAGGCAAATTAGCATAAAAAACAAAGAAAGAGTTTTTCCAGTTTCTAGCACAAAGCCAGACTATTCCCGCACCTTCCCTCAGCCGCTGTCTTTCCTTGAAAGTCAACACAGGAAACGACTGACACATTTACACTTGGTTCTAAGAAAGCGAAACTAAATCAAACGGAAATATTTGTCATTGAACCTGAAATAATATTGGGGATTTAATTTACTAGTATCATTTTAAAATTAGATCTAACAATATGAATAAGGAAATAAGAAATTGTAATTGTTGTAAGGGAACGTTACAAGCTAAGAAAGTCTTGTAGTTTCTATATCGAAAGGTCGGCGTAAATACTAATACAGTCAACCTATGCTGGATAACAAATCTTCGTTGATTCTGACCAGGATTTGATTAATTTTGCCATGGTTAATTCCTCGGTTATAAGACATAGTTTGAGACTAGATCCTACAGATCTTATGGTTCCAAGATACATATGTGCTGATTGCGTTTCTTTAAAAGATCACCAATTGATATAATTAAACTTCTTACAAATTAAAAAATCAAATTTGCTTCAATATGTGTGAAGAAGGTAATAATAAAATTGTAGAATACTATAGGAAAATAGCTCAAGCACGTAGTAGTAAGTACATATTTCCTTTCAGAGCTGAATTTTGAAATATGGCATGCGCTGTTTATAGAATAGTAAGGATAAAAGGTCAAAAATTACAGTTTGTATGATAATTTACACAGATTTTCATTACCTAAGGTGAAATTTCGTCACTAGTAGATGGCAGAAACCTTTATCTGTCAACTAAGGTAAGAGTTGGCGCGATGGTCAACTGTAATTTCAAGTTAAGGACCTTCAGGCATATAACATTACATAAAAATAATATAATCTAATTTTTTATATCTTATATTAAGCTACTTAAATTTTACTTGGAATAGCTTTTGGTGCAGTTGAATTTCGGATTAAATTTAAATTATCATTTTTCAAAGTTTCTAAGATTGTGGCAATTAAAATAAATGGGTGATAGAACAATTCTATTACGTTCTGTTAATTTTTATTATTAAATGAGGATTCAATCAATCGTAAATTATTAATTGTAAATTATGAAAAAGTTTGATTTTAAAATGTAAAATAAGCTTTCAACTATGCGCATTAGCATAACGGCTTTAGGTTGTTATTTTTAGCAAATACACTAAAAACCATTACAGAATTCAATGCAAATGCGTTGCTCGAAGCTCTATAATTTTTCAATTGAGTTAGCATTAATTTTGGATTCACAATTGAACCTTTGAAAAGATAGGCAGCCAAGTTTGCATTGTTTTTAAAATTATATTGGATTTTAACAAAAGGAACAGGCAGTTTCAGTATTTTATAAAGAAGAACTATAGGCGATATTACAATACACTTCGAATCTATTAATGGTAATACCCTTAATATTTTATTACTACCATTGTATACGAGCGGCAGGAACAGCTTCATGGCTATCTAAGGCAAAATGGTCACATTTTCAGTGAAGTAAGCTTTCTGAATCTTTGTTAAGCGAAACAGTGAAACGTGTCTAAGATTTATCTAAGTCTGCTGGATCTTAAGTTGGCCTTTAAATAAATGTGTATGGCCGTTTATTTCTTTAAGAAACGCTAGGATTTCTAAATGCCAAATTACTGTTACACCAACTACAAGACAAATAATTCAGCATGTAGGAACTCCATCACAGTAATAAAGCGATAAGCGATTGCCCCGTTGAAAATGTTCCAATGTAATTATATTAGACGAGCAGTTGGTAGAAAACTGCATTGGTCACGAACTTAAAACTATGTGGCGTTTCTATGGGAATATGTCTACGACGAGACAAATTTTGTAACATAAATTAAATTGGAGCCATGGCATTTGAAGTTACGATGCTAGTTCATGGATACGGAGAGAATCAAAATTTAATAAATATCAACATTTAGTTCAAATTTCTTGAGCTAGTAGAATGATATTTCTGAGATTCCGCTTCATTTAAAGTGGGCCCAAAATGTTTTGAAACCTGTTGAATCAGAACAACCCGGAAGACATGATATAAAGTCATATTAACCGTATATGAGAGGCACTAGTTATATTGTGAGGCTTGGCAACCCTGCTTGTTTAAGATGCCATTTAATATTTGTAATGGAAATATTCACATTTTTGGACATAAACTTATTCGGAACATTTTGACATTTGAGCGTGATTAATGGTGTTTACTGTGACTTAAAATTTGTGCCTCAACTTAAAAATGAAATTAACTCGTGAAAATTTCCGTGCGATGATTTATTACGACGTGAATTATCTAGACAAGGGTGCATCGATCAACTTACTTCCTCCTTTGGCTATGAAACCCCATCCTTTGCTACTGTGAAACGCTGCCATAACGAGGTTAATCGGGGCAGCTGTACGCTCACCGACCAAAGTCGTGAAGGTAATCTAAAATCAGTTGTGTGACGTTTCAATCCTTAGTGAAAAGTACATGAAGAATAAAGAATTTGCATTCTACGCGGTGGCAGCTCTTAGTCGTGTGGGGGTGGTTCTTAACGTAGATCTTAGTGGGCCTGAGTACCCTTGCCTCGACTAGTCTAACAATCGGTTTGTCGGTGAAATAACTAGTTTACGTTTGTGCAAATGACGTCGCTCGAACTTTGGTCACGAATGTCACGAAAGGTTAATGATCGTTTCGGTCGTCGGCGGAATTAAAAAGACGTGCAACAACAGTAATTTATTTACAGAAATAAATTGATAATTAGAACATAAGCAAAACTCAAAATTAGAAACACTCTGGTTCGGTAACAAAATAACTATAAATATAAATCTCGAATAGCAGACAAACCAAATTATTTACAACCACTCGCTTACGTATATTAAAACAGTATTTGCATGAGGCTCATACGACTACGGTGATGTGAATTTGCTGCGGTGTTTGGGCGAACGGCGGGCACAAATTCCCTCGACTCGGTCAAATTCTGTTCTCCTGGTATTTATTAATGTACGGAGTATGCTTTGAGGTCTATGAATAAGCGCGTCGCTGGCAGCGTTGGCCGGGGGCGTACTTCGTGCCGGGGCTGTCGGAAGCGAGGCGTTAGCGTGTACTCGCGACTAAGAATGCCACACAGCAAGCGCTAAGCGTCTATTCCGAAAAAGCGTCGTCCGTAGATCGAAATACAGCAGCACATCGGCGGACGACGGACTGTTTCGAACGGTGAATGATCTCGATATAGCATAGACGTGCGTCTGCTATCGCTACTACTCAACGCAGGACACGCTGAAGGGAGCTTGGGGTCGTTCACGAACAGTTACAGAGCAACTTGTTCGTAATCGACCCAAACGCGGTTTAGTTTTTAATCCGGCGGTGGCAACACCAGTAATTCTCAGTTTCAAGAGTTCTCGGGATTAGATTATTCTAAACTCGGTCTATCTTCGTTACAAGAGTAACGAAGGCTAGAGCGTCGTTCTGGAATCTCTGTAGTTAGATCTCTAGTATACGGCGTCTCCCAACGGTTTTATGGCATGAACGGCAATCAGAATTCTGACAGACCGAACGAGTTCCAAGGAAGTTGCGTCAACCTCGCTGTAAAATTAATAACAAAAAAGCTTGACTTTATAGAAAGCTTTACGGTCTTTGCACTAGGCAATGTCCCGTACAGAATCTCATACGAAGACTGCTTTGCAACTCGTGAAAGTATTTTATTTATACTTAACTTGGTGTTCACGTTCTTTGTTCCACGAACATCAATTCGGACGGCTCTCTTTGTTTGCTATCAATACGCATAACGATTACATGTGTTTTAAACAATTCGTTTGCACAACATGACGCAATATTTCGAAATAGCTTTTAATTAGCTTTTATTAGTTAATTAATATTTCAATCATCAGAGATTATTAATTAAAACAATTTTTGGTTTAAACTGTGTAACTTTAATAAAAATTAAACGTTTCGAAAACTATTTGCTTTCTTTTTCAATAACTTGTCAATTTATTGAAAAAGAAAGCAAATAGTTTTCGAAACGTTTAATTTTTATTAAAGTTACACAGTTTAAACCAAAAATTGTTTTAATTATGAATAAT
>JAHWXV010265658.1:0-10964 GCA_024586415.1 Phrixothrix hirtus | reverse complement strand
CTATTACAAAACAATTAATTTCTGTTTCAAAATTATTATCAGAATATTTATAGACAAAGTTAAATAATTATAATGATTAATTAGAACTAATTTTACTGTAGCACAAGATAATAAACTGTAGAAAGTAAATAACGGAACGAAAATCAGCAATTCGCACGTCCCAAAACGAACGACCTTACGCCATCTTCGGCGGATGCCAGTAGAAAAGTTAAGATAAACTGTCCTAGATGGTAGAAGTTTCAGAGAAAACAGGATTTTGTCCTTAAGAAATGGAAATCATCGCTTCGAGGCTGCGGAACGGGTGTTTTTCGCAAAACCGTTGGTCGCCGTACCAGGGCCGTAGAGAAGCAAAACGAAGGGCGGCTCTAGTATGGAGAAACAGCAGGTCGATCACGGCGAAAGGAAACCCTCTGAAGCGGAACCTCGGGCTCATCCAGAAGCGATCGGCGGCGTTATAAGCATACCGGCGAATTCCCAAACTTAATGGGCATTTTAAATCCCATACTTAAAACACTAAAAAATAAAGAAAGAAAAATCGATCAATTAACGTTGCACATAACTAAGGGATGCCTACTCACCCTAAAAATGTAGGTGTTTTATCTCAAGAACCAGAGTAAATCACAAAGGTTGTCGTAACTAGATGGAGCGGAAATGATAACGTCCGTCTTTCACCAAAAAATAACCCACAATGCTTTTCGGCATGCGACAGGATCAGATAACAATCCTCGCGAATGCAAATAACAAAAGACGGAGTTAGGCAACGCAAACCGCATCTGAAAATTAACGACGCGAAATCAGACGCAACCTGCAAAAATTAGTCGGTCTTAAAAAAGACTGTTACAATGGTATTAATGATTTGGATAATAATCGACATCCCTTCTTTTTGTTATCTTTTACAAGACCAATCCAATTATAAGGTTAAAACCGAATGGGTTTGGTGTCGTATTATAATCACACAACAAAATTTTGATTGGTTTCTTAGTAACACCGCTATTTTATATGTGGGAATGGAGGTCGAATGATGCCCTAATGTATCTGTTCCATGTTATTATTGCGTTATTTTATCTCTGATATTTGTTATTATTCTTATCGTAATTTGTATTAAAGTAATTAAATGCTATATACCTTATTAAAAATCTAGTGAGACAGCCCATGAGTTGCTGATACGTATACAAACAGATATGCAAATTTGCAAATGCCCACAAATGATAAAAATATTATTTATGTTGATTACTCGGTTTTTGAAAATTTAGTAGAGAAACGGGTTCTTCGTTTAAAATGGAATTAAGAAGTAAATAAATACGCACAATTTTAAAAAAGTCTTTGGAACTGACTTCAAGAAAATCGCGAAAAAACGAAAAATTCGGAAAATATCTGAAAATGACAGAAATAAAGTGGTACTTCCCGTTTTAATCAAATTTTTGATTTTCCACATAAAGATTGTTATGACCTGAAATATAATTTTTCATTTATCTAGGACTTTTCGTTTCATAGTTATTTTATTCACAGTTAACGGTAAGAGTACTTTCGGTTACTTGTTTTACAGAAAATTTTTTGAGAAACCGTCTTTATTATATGAAAGGGCATTGAATGCCTAAGAAGCATTAAAAAACTCGTTACTGTCGATTTCGAGAAAATCGTAAAATTCAAAAAATGACAAGAGTATAGTGGCACTTCCGGCTATTAGATCATAGTGAAATTGTTATGGTCACGTGCCCGCATAGCTACATACCAAAATAATAAAATTTTGTCTATCTACAAATTTTTGTTTTAGAGATATCGTGTTCACGGGAACACATTCACACGCACGCGCACGTTCATGTTCACGCATACGCACACCGACATGTACAGGTACACGCACACCATTCATGCACACTTGCATGCACGGACGAACGCACGGAGGCACGAACGTAGGTACGCATGTACGCACGCATGTACGCACGCACGCACTGACGCACGCACGCACTGACGCACGCACGCACTGACGTACGCACGCACTGACGCACGCACGCACTGACTCACGCACGCACGCACGTACGCACGCGTACTCGTGCACATGGACGTGTATTTCTACAAAAATGCTTTCTCCTTTACCTAAATTACATATAGGGTAAGAGAAAGTAAAAATTGATAAATGAGCAATTTAATTATAACAGATTTGTTTGTAATTTAAGTAGAAGTTTATTATATGTATAGAGATTACACGGTCACCCCTCTAATTACTTACCACGACCAACATTACTCAACTTTTATGATCATTGTAAATGTAATATAAGTAGCTTTTCCAATTTTTGATCGTCGGCTATTATTTAACATACGTTCAACCATTTCTAGCCTAACTTTTGTTGTTGTTATAAAAATTGGTAGAAAAGCATTTACTAATGCAACGACATGAATCTGATTCGAAGAAGCTATATGAAGCGAATTCCGCTCGCTTCAATTGCCAATTCTTTTCTATTTCCTACATGTAATGCTTTTTCCTCATCTATTATAGATAGTTACTTGAGTATAAATAACCCACATTCACAATTCATTAATATTTTATAAGCGTCAAATGATATTTAAGCTTTGAAAAATTTCTTTGAATGTGTAGGGCTTTTTCACCTTTTTTTGAAGGAAATGTTTTGTATAGTCATCTTTATAACTTTTGTTGAAGTCTTGCTATGAAGTATAAAAATTGATCTTAAATTAGTTTATAACTTGCATATATTAATGTCATTTTAAAAACTAATGAGTTAAAAACTAGCCTACAATGAGAATTGACCAGTCACTTTATAACCAGCCGATATATTTTAGTAACTTAAACATTTATTTGTTGTTCAGAATACGATATTTCCAATAATTACAGATTAATTAATTCTGACTAACAATATTGGATCGTGCCAAAAAAGATTCTAGGTGGAAAACTAGTAGTAATGAGAAAGGCGTGAGAAAGTATAAGGAACATTGGAGGAAATCGTAGATGGCTAAATCAATCATCTAAGTTAGCGTTTTTGAAGAAAATATTGTTGTTGTGGTTAATACGAGAGCTGATCCCTTTGCTTCGCCTCTGGCTCATTTATACGGTCGAAGTATCTATTTATTTTCACATAAAGCAATAGGCTGGTATATGTCAAAAACAGTACAAAACTACAAGTTTGAACTTGTTAGTGAAATGGAGCGTGTCGAGCAACGAGATGTTATTAGGTACCTGCAATTAAAACAAATGACTCCAACTAAAATTTACTAAGATTTAGTAGATACATTAGGGGAGTCTGAAGTATCATATGACATAGTTAAAAGATGGTGCCATTAGTTTCAATGTGGTAGGCAATCGTGTACAGATCAACAAACAGGTGAAGCGTCCACAACTGTCACCATCCAAGAAAATGTTAAAAAGGTTCATGATCGCGTGCTGCAAGATGGACGAGTGACCATTATGCAAATAGTTGAGGATACAGGCATATCATATCATGTAGTATACAATATAATTATAATTGGAGATAAAAAAATTGTCTGCAAGATGGGTACCACGAATGTTAATAGATACTCACAAGCAGACATGAATAGACATTTCCAGCCGGCTTTTAACATGGTATAGACAAGACAAAGAGAATTTTCTTGCCCGATTTGTAACCATCGATGAATCATGGAAAGGGGGGAAAATTGCTCAAAGGTCTTCTCTTGCATCAAGATAACGTACCCAGTCACATATCTGCCATTTCAAAGGCTACAATAGCTGAAGCAGGCTTTCAATTGATAGAGCATGCACCATATTCGCCAGACCTAGCTCTCAGAGATTACCAACTGTTTCTGAAACTTAAGGAACACTTGAGTGGAACCCGATTTTCTTCAGACAATGAGGTGATATATGCGGTAAATCAGTGGTTTGCAGAGGTTCAACAATCTTTTTTCCGGGAAGCTTTAGAAATGTTAGAACATCGATGGGACAAATGTGTTAAACTCAGTGGAGACTATGTTGAGAAATAGAGGTCAGATTTGAAATATTTTTACTGTAAGTCAGGGTTGGAGCAAAGGAATCAATCCTCGTACTTATGTAACAATGGAGCGATTAAAGATGTTAATGCCTTTTCGAACTGTCGAGAAAAAAATTAACATATGCAAGAATAACAATAATAGTAATGGGCAATTGAGTATATTTTGTCAAATGTGAGCTTGCAAATGCAATACTGTTACCGATAAATATCAGCGCATTTTAAAAAATGTTTACAAATAGGTTCTATAGTTAAATGTAATGCGATATAATTGTAATCATTCTTTTAAGAAAACCTTTGTTGTATTGCTCTTTATACCTATATTTGATAAGCTATATGCTTATATTTTTCCAATAACTTTATGTTATGGATTCTTACAGTATGACGTGTTTCTTTGACATAACTACTCATATCAATAATATGAACTATAAATACTATAAAAAAATTAAAAACCTCAAATTATACAGAAACTTATTTATAAATAGAAATATTTCCTCTATTTCTTTCCATAATTATTACCGATTTCAAAAATCTCTCAACAGGATAATATTTTAATGTTTTATTTAAATTATATTTTTATACCAATTAGATAAAATTAAATTAATGATAAACATGATAATGGAATAATTATACATTTATGATGGTGAAATATAAATTTAGCTATAAAATTTAAATCTTAGGTAAGTACATAATATTTTCTTTAATTTGCCATAATTTGTTTCTATTAATTCTATATGTTTTCCACTCATGGTCGCATTGCAGAATTTAGTTATATAAGGCGAATAGGACACAAAATTAGAAACACCAGAGAACGAATACGCATTGCATTTTAATTTATTAAAATTTTAAAAACAAGCAAATACATGCAAATGTTTTCAAATAAGGAATTAAACAAATAATTATTTATATATAAATAAATTTTCTTCCGTAAAGGTCGAGAAGTGGTTGTTACCGGATTTTGTTTATACATACGTACATATTATATGTATGTACACATTAATTCCGTATAAACTGGAAATGAAATAGCACCTATAGTTTATAACAAGTTTCGAAAATAACGTATACCGTGTGAGCGTGAAACCTTGATAGTACTAAAATACTGTATTATAATTGTTTCTAATGTAAATTGTTCAATATCATTTAATCATAAACGTTTTTAGAAGATAACTCGAATGAGATCATTACTAATTAAATAATAAAATTACGATGTAAATCATGATGGTACTTATTTCCAGTAATAGAGCAATAAATGGCATCTTACATTATATATTAGATTTATTATTTAAATAGTCTAAATTTCCAAAATAGTCCCACTGCAGTATTTCACACCTGCTTCATTTATCCGTTACCCTAAATGATTTTGATGGTTTACATTATTGAATAATATCAAAATTTAAATATTATTACTGTTAACATATACACCAAACATTGATTAAGGCACATTTTCATTTTACGATAGGGAATCTACCTACACTACAATGAAGACCAGATTCATTGGTCATGCTAAGACGGTTATTTTTTTAAGTAAAGTATGTTTTGTAATAAAGAATAAAATACGAATAACATTTAGAAAATTTATAATTTGTGGAATTCTACAAATACTTCTCTACTTTTCTACATAGTTTCCATATCACTTGAGGTATCATTCACGAGTTTTTGCAACCTTAGTTGGAGAACTTAGCCCTCTTTAAAGAAAGTTACGCATTAACACCCAGTTCTACTTCTTCATTAGTGCTGAAGCGCTGCTCGTCGAGGGAAACTTCATGTACCGAAAGTAGTGGTAGGTTCTCACTGAACAAGGCCAAATTGACCCAATCTAAAAGAATCAATGACAGCTCATGTTTAAGCAGCAGTATGTGACTTTGCATTATCGTGGAGCACTAACACCCCGGAAAACAGCCAGTTACGCCGTTTATTCTGGATAGCATGGCTTCAATGTCACACAATATGCTTGTCTAAAATCAAACACGATAGCCATTTCCTTGCATTATGAGAGCGTTACTTTGCCTTTCATTTGGGTTGGAGACGATGTGCATCGCCATTCCATCGATTTCTTGTTTAATCCAAAAATTCATCTCCTTCCTCCTCATATTACATTAGCAATGTCACAACATTGGTAATGGCGACGATTTTTTGTCGTTACGCCACTGAAATTTAATTATTGTAATAGTCGTTTTATTAAGCCAATTTGTTACTTCAAGGTCAAGTACTCGTTTCAACGAATACGGTTTATTTTGGTTATCCTAAAACAATTTATACGACTTCCTTTAAACCTACATAAATGTTAATGTTGCATTTTAACTTACATATTTCTATCGTAATTCAGATTATTTTAAAATACTTTTCAGATCTTCTATTGTTTAAATATATTCATGCTAGAAATCTCATTTATTGAAAGTCATTTCATCTAATGTCATATTTAGAACCCATATTAATTTCAAAACAAGAAAATTTAAAACATAGTAATTTCAAATCAAATAAATTGTTGCACTTTATAAAGTAAATTCCTGTATGTACGTGACATATGAATGGGCGCACCGACAATTCCATTTTTAAACTAAAAGCTACGAACACAGGGAAATACTTGTGAAATAACGTCACACGCTTCTGATTAAACAAAAAAGAAGCAGAGCACTCAATAGTAGATGACCTTTTTGGACAAGCGCATGGAAATACGCGCGAAGTTTTTCCAAAATCCTACTAGTTCTGAGAGAATGTAGTTCGTATTAAAATCAATAAATCCGCCGGTCCAAGTGTCATATTGAATTCTCGTGTCTTAGTGCATGACTCTCCAACATAGTAGATTTAAAGAAACCGCTCCTGGTGAGTGGTGACTTGTATAAATACCCACCTTGGTGTATCATTAGGAGGGTAGCATTTGTATAGTTAGGGTCAACCTACCAAGTCTGTATAGCTCATTAAGGGAAATCTCGAACCAAAGGGGACCTCAACGACTTTCCCACAGATACATATTTTATTTTACAAAAATCTAGCTGTTGTTTATTTCGGAGCTCGCTGGTAAAAACCGCCTTGTTTTGTCTAAATCATTTTGGCTAACAAATATATTCCGCTGTTAGGTAATCACCTTTGCGTCTACCGATTTGATATCATCGCTAATTAATTAAGAAATTTCTTCCCAAGCAAGTGAACGTTGCCTTTGAAATGAAGAGTTTAAAGAACATAGTTCTATCAATGTACCCCGTTTGATTTTACTATCGGAAATTATTAAATGTTGAACGCATAATTATTAGAATTAAGTTGTAACCTATTAATATGCAAATTCCTGTATAATGACGTGCATAAGCCACATGTTGAGCTCAGACTCGAGGTATACTTATTTATATGCGGCATTAATTAATGTAAGGTCAATTCCAATGTAATTGACCTCCATGTGCGATCTTGTACTTCACCGTAGTTAGCTTGGTAGTGTATCGAATGACCCTACCGTCAATTGTCCGTGTTGTACCATCATTTTAGCAAGTAGCAGATAATCTACTTTTTTGTGCTCTTCAGAAAACAATTTTGGAACCCACCGAGAACACAGTTATCTAGTTCTAGCTTTCACTCACAATTTTGTACAAAACTAACCTGAACATTTGTGGACATTCTAATGAAAGTGAAGAAATTGTAAATCGTCCGTCTTCATAAATTCTGTTGCAAACTGTATTCATTAAATTATTATTGACTACAGATGGTCGACCTCAAGCTTTTTGCAGTCAAAAATCGTATTATTGGTCGTATTTTACAGTCGGAGAGCTGTTCATTGGTCTTAAACACTTTCATTGCATACACACTGACGCCGTTGCTGAAAATGACATTTGCTCTCGTGTAAAGAACTCCGGTAGTCCGAGACCCTATTTAAAAAATAACACTCGTATAATACGCATACCTGCAATTGTTAGTCCAGTGTATTTCATTGATGTAAAGGCACGTCTGCGATTAAACCATATTGGTGCAAATTAGACATACTAGGAAATTCGAGCACCATATTATGATCAAGTGCTTCGGCAGAAAAGGAATTATCCGACATAAATCAGAAAATGTATGTTGAGGTGCTTCTTTCTTTTCAGAATTCACTGGAGAACTGGAAAACGTCTCGAATGCGTTCCTTGTACTGAAGCAATTACCGTAGAAAATATGATCAAAGTGAAAGAATTATTCCTCTCGTAAGTAATGCTTACACTTTCGAAAAAATCTAATATTGCTATTTGGTAGCCCTGTGCTCCTAGTTACCGAATATATGCCTTAAATTCAATGTTGAGCCATGCAGCATTTTCCATACATTTAAAAACACGCGTACTCATTTTTAATGACCAATTCAAGACAAACGCTAAGAATAAGGCTAATATATTCCATTGAAAGGTAAACGTTTCATATTTCAATTAGTCATCAATCCGTTTTAAACAGGTCGAAGCTATTATCCAATTAAGATCAGTAATGCTACATAGTTATACAATACAACCCTTTGTAAATGCAGATGTAGAGTGCTTTCTTCACTTTTTATCGTTCTTCATGGGAAATATAATATATTTGTACCTCACATTCAAGATTTAATATTTATGTCACGCATGCTTATGATTTAACTTCTCGATCAGAAAAACTCACAAATACCACATTTTGATTTACTTCATAGATGTTTATTTCTCAACTGTTGGCCCAAATTCCGTTCTTATTTTTTGCAATTGACAAATTATATCCAAACGATAAATATTTTAAACCTTTGATGTTTTCTCTTTCTTAGAAAAATTTTGAGATAAAGATTTCTGATTTCGTTATTATCGAAGATATTAATGTGGAGCATTTTTAAAGAAGTAAAATTCACGAGTTGGAGTACCTTGCAGTATCAATTATATGATAAGGTACGCACGTTTCAAGCACGCATGTCTTGAAGGAAGGCGGCTAACATTTATCAATCCTGTTTAATATTGTTATAAGAATTCATTATATTACCATTGTATGTATGGTAATTTCCAACTTATCCTCTCTGTGGTTAGCTTTATTTTGGCCATTATTTGAAAGAATGTCTTCGTTAGAGAATTGTAATTAAACTAATTTTTTCATACAAATATTTTCAAGTTATGATATTCTTAGTTTTGTTAATTTTATTTTGAATAGATTTTTAAAAAATGTATATACAATTAATAGATAATTGTAAAAAAGTGCAGTATAGTTGAATATCGTATTTAATTTTTGGAAAATGACGTAACATTAGGAAAAAAATACGGCATTTGCATATACTTGGTTGTATAAGCTCTTATAATTTTGACGATATTTATAATAATAGTTATTTGAAAACAGTAAATTGTGTCATTACGAATAATGTTATGTAAATTCAGTAAGATTTAAAACTATGGATATTCATTTTTTATAAAATTAAGAATTGCAAAAATTTTTCATTCAATTTATCAATGATAGGAAAATCAGTTATATTTTAAATAAAACTAGTTCTATAAAGTCAAAAGGAACGTATATGATGTAAGCAAAGCCTCGGTAATTGGATACTTTCTAGGCAATTTAACTGCATTTTTTGGCGCGGTGATTCATCCTCCCCGCGATATGAAATGCAGAATTGATGCAAAGGGAGTCTGCGGTTAGGTTCGCTATAATTAAGATGTGCTGACTCTAGGAGAAGTCCTAACTATTAGATAGGTTCGGCGATGGACAAATAAAAATTAAGCGTTTAAACTAGTCCGTCGTTTGCTTATCGTACATTATTGTAAATCAGTAACATCCCCTAGTGAAGAATCACAAGAACCAAAGTTACACCGGCCAAAGGCTTTCGTCAATTACGATACTTTCCTTAATCCTACCGGTACCCTAAGGAGTCTGAGTGCAAGAAGCTATTCTCCAGGCTGCAGACTATTTATGGTGGTGCTGCATCCGAATTTAAGCAAATCACTCCTCATTATCTTTGCATTCTTATCGAGCATATACGAAACATTCGTTAACGGCATTTCCCATTTCAGTACCGTCATAAATAACGAAGTCACTAATTTTGACAGGAATCAAGTGAAGTTGATGTATTTGCGTTGATAGACTTCAAATTAGGAACTAGTGTGTTTAATTGATACTGTAGAAAATATGTAGTTACAAATTTAATTTATATAATCGACGTAAGAAAATATACTAATTAAGTAAAAATAAGCTAGATGTATTTCCTTAGATATTGTTATTGTTAGAATTTATACATTCAAATAAGTTAGTGTTAGAAAGTGCCGATGCAGAAAAGCTTTTCATAAATTTGAGGGAAACGGACAGGAACAATTTTAAAAGTATTTAAAATGTCACGTTTATATTAGTTGACAAGGAAGTCTCAAGTTAAAGGGATGCAAATGTGCAAACATTAACGCATTTTAATAAAGAGCAACAGACATCAGTTCAAACTATGTAAATGTGATTGGTTAAACAAACTAATGGAGGAAGGTGTCATAGTAACGTAAGAAGACCATAAAAGAACTAACACCTGTAAATTTCATGCTTTTTGATGTCTTTTGCTAAGTGAACGGTTGTTTGAAGAGATTTTCACAAGTTTCTAGTTAAGTCAACGATAAACCAAGTGCCAGCCGTGACGGATAAGATATTTTTTCAAATAAGGAAATTCTACCTTCAATTGTACTGTGCAGAAGGATATTTCTAAACGACACCATTCCATTCAATAAAAAACGTAAAAGGGAGAAAAAGATTCCAACTGCTCTCAACATTCCATTATAAACAATTTGGAAAAAGTATTTCTCGTGTAAGTGAAATTTTAAACAGTTAATTATCATTATAAGAGAATTGCGGTTAATATCCTAAATTAATATCGCTTCACGTTGGTTATAAAATAAATTTCTTTATAATTAATTATAACGTCATTAGAAATTAATTTTAATCATTCTATAATTCATGTGTATACAGTGTAGTCCGGATATAGTGAACTTTGAAAATGCATTAAGATTGGTTCACTATATCAGAGGTTCACTATAAAGGAAAATAAAATTTCTCATGTTG
>JAHWXV010265577.1:0-16790 GCA_024586415.1 Phrixothrix hirtus | reverse complement strand
CAATTTCGGTGTATAGGAAAGTCACTTACGTAAATAAATTCAAATTAAATTTAAAATGTGTAAGAGAAAGTCGTGTGTTGTGTCACACCAGATTTTTTGTACCTGTAATTGTAGTTATGTTTAGAGCTTGATTTAATTTAGAAAACTAATCTTTACACTTGGAATCCCATGATCGATAATAATAACTTACTGTTGACAACAACTTATTGTGACTCTAATTTTGTGCCATTTTCTAAATCTGCTTTGACTTTACTTTAATATTTTATCTTAAATTTGATTTACAACTTGTATTATTGTTTATAATTATTTTATTATACTTGTTTAATTTACATGTTTATTTCAGTAGCATAGACAGATATTTTTATTTCAAGTATTTAGGGTAAGTATATTATTATTTCTTTTTATACTAGCGATCTCTAGCAAGCAGTTTTATCTAGCACTTATATAAACATAATGCTTAACATTGCCTAATTCAGTTATACCGTCAATGCTACGAACGAATTCGTTTTAAGCAATCATCAATAAATTATATCTTCAGGTGTAACCTACCAACTACAATTGTAGCAATTCATAAACAATTGTTATTTTCCACTGATCTTGTAGAATTTCTAGATTTGAAAGTAATTTCAGTTAAAATGACTAAATTTAGTGACACCCTTTGTTACCGATTTTGACAATTATTGTATTATAGCACTTTCAAGGTGATTTGTCACTGTAGTTACAGAAGAGCATATGACCTCTCATTAGCTAACTGTCACATCCCTGTTGCCTTGGAAGTTGTGAGACAGCCATCCATGGCTTAAAACTATTTTAGACTAGCAACTAGGAGAATTGAAATTATCGTTAATGGTTTGTTATGTATCTATAATTTGTGAATTAGTTTCAGCATCTTTCTTGAACATTTGTGATTGGTTTGACCTTTTGAAGCCCCATAAATATATTTTTACAAACGTTTCACAATCAAAATAAATTGTTTCAAATTGTTCACATTCAATTTCACTCTCCTCAAAAGAAGACACATTGAATGTTTCAATTTATGATTAAATTTCTTCAACGTTTGGCCATAATTGTTGTAATTTTTTTAGACAAATTTCTAAGTTAAGAATATTGTTTTCATTTTCAAGATTTATATATTCTAAAGACTGTCAAAATTTAGTTATATTATCCTTAAGTTAAGTTTGTTTTCTTATTACCCTTTCGAGTTCTGGCATTATAAATATGTTGTTAATACTACTTATAAATTCATTAAATGATAGGAAACTTTAAGTTATAAATATTGGTGATACACTGCATTAATAAAGGAGAAGAAGCAAATGATATGATCTTCAACCTTTGCATATGTGGGATTGGTGAGGTCGTCTTTATGATTCAGATGATGAATTGATAAATGATCAACGGATAGGGTCTCGCTGCAGCTTCCAATTTTAGAGCTATATCATCAAAGACGAATGTGTTGTGTATATTAATAAGAGAACTATTGGATTGCTATGGTTTGGCATAAACAAGGGAGAGGACAGCAAGAAAGATTTTGGACTGGTTGTAAGTGAAAGTAAATAAATGTACTTGGCATTGAACATAATATAATATATTACAATAAACAGAATATTGGCAATGAGGATGTGAATTTACTAAATGGCACTAGTAACTGTATCAGTTCTAAATCAAAATAAACATTTCAGTTACCAAAATTTGACAAATTTATTGTAAAAAAATGGCTTTGATAAGAAATATTAAACCTTTCAAGGATTACGCAAGATATAAAGTGTCAATATAGAAGTGTTAATTATATTTTGAAAAATTTAGTAGCACCAAAAAACCTAAAAATTGCTTCATATTTGGAAGTTAAACCAAAACTTCTGGCTTATAATATACCAGCTGTATCAACATTTATAAAAAATCATTTTTAATAAATACAGTCAAATACAAAACAGTCAATGTCAGAGTACATTATAGAGATAAAAAAACTAGTACGTATTTGTAACTCCAGTCAATTTTTGGAAGAAGCTCTAAAAGATAGGTCTGTTTGTGGAATTTGATAAGAAAGTGTACAAAGGAAATGACTTGCCGAGATGGAATTAACATTTCGAAAGCATGTAAAACTGCTTAAGCAACTGAACTAGGTCAAAACAGGTAAAACTATTAACAGGTAATAATAACAATAATGTCTTTAATAGTACTCTAAAATGTGTAAGTATTAAGCAATCAAAATCAATTTTTCCTAAGCAAAAACAAATAATAGAATGGAAAACAGAATTGATAATGAAAAGGATTTCAATTACTGATTGCAAGAAATATAGTCGTATGCTTGTTAAGAATAATTATTATCCTGCAACTTGGTGGAAGTGTTTTAGATGTATGTAGATGCAAGTTGTGTCCATTCAACAGATCTGGTGATGTAGATATTCTCGAAGAAGAGGATAGTAAATGTTGTGAATGTGAAAGAACTAATATGAACTTTTTAATTTGCATCAAATTTATTTATTATTATTATTATGAGAAAAACAAATATTACAATAATAGAGTAATTCAACAAAATATTGTAGTATTACAATAGTAAAATATAACAGTATGCCTAACAGATGTAGAAACATCCAATTATAGGACAAATACAGTATATAAATCCTATATAAACTATGACAGATCTAAATGTTCAAATGTGTATATTTAGAGGAAGGTAGGTACAGCTGGTTATCGTAGAGCAATGTTTCATATATCAGCTACTTTATAATTAAAAATAGTAAAGAATACTTCAATTTAATTGTAATTTCGACAAAACCTATGAATAGGGGAAAAGTAACACCTATTAACTTGAGCGTGTTTTATATAAAATGTAACGGAATTCTGGTTATAGAAGAAAACAGTTTCAAATCATCAGTATAAAGCAAAACATTTGATTCAAAATGCTCTGCTATGTCATTTATGTAGATGTTAAACAGTTGCGGTCCCAGTACCAATCTCTGGGGTACACCAGATCAACTTGAAATATTTTTGACTTGTATGTAAAAAATAAATTAGCTCAGGAATTAATGTTATAATTAAATGGTAAAAATATAGAATTTGAGGTTATTACGGGTGCATATAAGCCCATTATATAAGTTTATAACTTTAAGAAAATATTAGACTTACTATTAAAACTGGTTGGATATAGACTAAGTGCAGTTTCAGGTCAGGATATTGATACATATGAGAAATGTCAAGTTAATATCTGACATGATGATAATATTGAATAAATATGAAATTAATTAAGTAAATACCACTGTTAATAGGGTTATTTTTATTGAAAAATTTTTTAGTATTTAATGCCAATTTATGTAGTCCAATTAAAAATTTCAATGCAAAGTTTAATGCTAAAGAAAATGCTGTTTGCTTTAAAACGTAAAAGTCAATAAAGCATTAAATGGCAATTACTACCCTTTATCAAAATCAGATGATATATTTGCAACTTTGTCAGGTGAAAAGGTGTTCATAGTTTTAAACATTTTCGGGTACTTCTCAGCAATTAAAAGATCATCAGGATTTTCAAAAATATTTGACTATTACAACACATATAGGTTTGCTCCATTTCACTAGATTAAATTATGGCATCACACGTGCACCAGCCATTTTTCAAGCTATGGATCAGATCTTAAACAGTATTCCTTGTGTCAACTGTTATTTGGATGAAAATTCTTGAGAATTTTATAAAAAAATTAGTAAATCCGGTGTTAAAGAAAGTGAGAAAATTTAACATTAAAGTGAATTTACAAAAATGTAGTTGGTAAATTATGGGCTATAAAAGATCTTCCAGAACCACAAAATTTCATTTCAATTTTAGCAATGCATTTGTATCCTCTATATAACTTTTTGCAAAAAGATGTTGAGTTTGTTTTCTAAAGAATGTAGTGAAAATTTTAAATTAAGAAAGGTATTAATATAAAAAAATAAGATTTTCACTCATTATGACTTAAATAAAGCATTAGTTATTTCATGCGACACTAGTTCATATGGGGTTGATGGTGTATTAAGTCATAGAGAAAATGATGCGTTAGAAAAGTCAATATATATTTTACCTCAAGCACATTATCAAAAAAGGAACAAAATTATTCCCAGTTAGAACGGCAAGCTTTGGCAATTATATTTTGTATAAAGCGATTTCATATGGACGATCTTTCATTTTAGTATCAGATCACCAGATTTTAAAAGTTATTTTCAATTCTGACAGAAATATTTTAATAAAATAGCATCTATAATTATTAGATGGAGTATCATTTTATAGTCTTAGAACTATAAAATAAAGTACCATAAGAGAACCAAGTTGTTTGAGGCAGATATGTTAGCTCACTTGCCTTTAACCGATTGAACTAAAATAGACAATGTATCAATTCTTTTAATTTATCAGGAGAATTGCCACTTCCATATGAAAATATTGCATCAATGGCTCATTTATCTAGGGATTCCACCATGCCTGATTATGTTTATAAATTGTTCCCAAAATTTAATAATACAAATTGATCAATTTGTCTTGAAATACTGAAAGAAAAACACGAAGAAAAATATGAAAAAATTATCTCCAGACCAAATCAAGATCATAATAGGTTGTTTATTTATCATTGTCTTATAATCATGTTGCAGCAATACCTACATATGTATTGGTTACGAAATGCATCTCTTCGTAATCCAGAAATAATAAATGCCTATTCTAGAGATAGGTTTATTCCACTCATGCCAAATCTGTACCTATTTCAATGATTCTGAAAAATTGCCAAATGCATCAAAAGTTTATTATGCACAAGAAGTTTTATCATGCTTGAAGCAGACATTGATTAGTACGTGATTAAAAGAAGGTCTAGTCTCAAATTATGGTCAAGGTGTAACATTGTTACAGGATATATTTATGAAACAAATATGTACAGACAAGAATTAAAAAACGTGAAGGTGCATTAGGTAACCAGAAACCAAATTCAAATTTCTTCACATCAACCAATTTGTTCAAAGTTTTCAATTTGTTAATCTATTTTGGTAACTCCACAATTTTCCGCTTAGAAAATTTTGCAATTTTATTTCTCTTGCTAAAATCTATATAAATTGCATCAAAAAATCTTATTTCATTCAAAAGCTATAGCAATTTGAAATTATTACATTAAGGAATTGAGGAATGAAAATATTTGAAATTGTAATGAGTTCTGAAGGATTAAGATTGTTTGATGCAATTTAAAGTC
The DNA here is from genome assembly GCA_024586415.1 of Phrixothrix hirtus. Classification (NCBI taxonomy): domain Eukaryota; kingdom Metazoa; phylum Arthropoda; class Insecta; order Coleoptera; family Phengodidae; genus Phrixothrix; species Phrixothrix hirtus. The sequence goes on along the minus strand of JAHWXV010265577.1, from coordinate 11,592 downwards.
ATTTAATGAACTTTTATGTAGGTTATAGTAATAAAAAAAATGCAGCATTTTCTATGTTGCACAGTGGGCCAAAATCTCAAAAATATGGGACAAAATTATTTTTGTTCCTTTAAGTGGAAAATCTTTTTCAATACAAAAATTTAATAATAAATTATAAAGAAGAACTAACAATATCTATTAAAAATACCAAAAATTTTGAAGTTAATATAGAAAAATCTGGTGTGAGACAACACGTAACTATCTCTTACGTACATAGATACAAATGTGCAAATGTCCACAAATGATTAAAATATTATATACATTTATTTTGAGAATGATAATTATAACGGTCACCCAACCAAGTCACTGGACATGCAAAACCCTGCTTAACTCCAGAGATTGTCCCTGATAACTTGCTTCAACGCATTTTTTTCAGGAAAATCTCTAAATTCACGAAAAAGGATAGAAAAGACATAAGAACCGTAGCAAGTTTCAAAACAATTGTTAAAGATGTTTTCTAGAAAATTTTACCTATATTTCATATAGGATAAGAGAAAATAAAAAAATCAGGTATTACTAAAGACTATTGTCATCAGTTTCATTTTCCTGTGAAACACCTGAACTATAAATATTAATAAATAGGTTTTCTTCTAGGTTCTAGGTTCCCCTAACATATGAAGCTTCTAATAGATTTAAAACATCAACAGAAAGTGAGGATAGTGATTTTCGTGGAAGAGTGCATAGACTTGTTATATATCGATTAAATATTATAAATCAAGAAAATAATAGCTATATATGCACCAAAGGAGTTATGTAGATGATAATGCCTGGAGAGTGGCGAATCATCCTGAGGGTCTTTGGCTCAAGAAATGAATATTGCTTGATGGGCGTTATCATCTGATAACTCCAATAGTGCGTACAAAATTTTATTTTTCACTTAGTTATTATTTACTTATAACTATAACATATGAGGCATTATGAGGGGGAGATATGAATTCATAACTACCTCATATCTGTAACTATCACTTAATACCCTGGCTGATATACATAGCTTTATGTATCCCGTATCCAGGGTATTATAAGTAAATAATAGTGAAGTGAAAAATACAGATATTAAGGCACCTTTTGCAGTTTTTTTTATTCAGCATTTGATAGATACTTAATCATATGAAATAAAAAGTGCAGTTGGAATTTTTTAGGAACAGTTTTAAAATCAACATAAATACATTGATAGTGATTAAAATTTGTAGCATAAGACATCTAATTTAAATAATTTTATACTTTATACTAATAATCCAAAAATTTCCTGGAATTTCCTTGAAATATATCAGTGGTACTCCAAATTGAATTCACAATTAATATTTGACAAATTAATACGTTTATAAACCTAGACATGCTAAATACGCTCAGCTAACACTTCTCTAATAACAATGTGAAGGGTATGCTTTGAATACCTGCTACAGATTTACAAATGGTAAAAAATGCCTAATGATTCCTAAAACATAATGAATAACCATTCCTGTTTGCATTAGGGCTTGTTTCAGATTCTTCTTACTAGATTGCAATATTAGTATTTTGTCCCATTTTACTAAAACTCAGCCATTGTGTGTTGGGAGAAATTTTTGGAAATGTTTTACCAAAATAAATTTATGAATCACAAACTCTGATTGTCAAAATTTTTGCAAATGTAACTCTCATTTGGTCCCATTATTAACTTTTAATAATTTTTCAATGAGTTACGTACTATAAAGGTGGAAGCGTATTATACAAAAAAATCTGGTGGCTTCATTTAAAGTGCTATTAACATACCTGAAAATAATGTTTTAGGCAACCCCTACCATACAAATTGACAATTATGAAAATAAAAATCGACATTCTGAAATTACCAGACAATTACTTTACCATAGGCATGGCATATAAATAACATCACTATAATTGACATTTAAAATTTATAAAGTTCTTTATGTCTAAATTAAAATATTTTATTATATTTTAAATTTGTTTATTTATTGTTTAAAGTAAATTATACCATGTTTGATTAGATTTAAATTAAAGCAACATCAATTTTTAAATCAAAAATAAATAAAATATTAAACATAAATGTTCATTCTTTATTAGGGGGAAATAATTAACAACCAATATTCCCTAGATTTTTAAATTTTGTATTGCTGTCCTCCTTGTTTTTCAACGGCACCCTATACCCCCCTTATCTATACCCTATACCCTGTGAGTTCATTACCCTTACATAACCTAAATTACTATATTCATAATTCTTAGTAAAATTTTGCTACTTATGGATCCCTAGTAAATCATTTCTTCAAAAATTGGAAATGTTCCTAAGCTATCCCATAGAAATTATATAAAGGTGACGTATGAACACAACATTTAATATTTTTGTTATAACTGCTACCTTGAAAAACATAGACTGTTTTTGATGAATAAGCTACCCCAACAAAGAATATATTAAGGGGGTATTTCCAATGTGGAATATATGGTTGAAATAGCAGCAACTTTAGGTATACAATATTCGAAAATCAGTGACTATTTCAACAAGTCAAAGTGACAACCTTCTACATTATAACAAAGTATATAACATTATAAAAAATTATGACAGTCAATTAAAAAATGAACAATTACGACATTTTAGTTATATACAAAAACATATCTTCCTTAATTTACGACCTAGCACTGTAAAAATTACTTATCCTGATGGATAAATAAAAGCTAGTCCATATAAATCAAGAAAAATGAGGCAAAGTTCAACAATATTTAAATATTGTATAGATAACGAAAGATTTTTCAAGAAATATTTCAACACATTTTATCATTTTAGGCAACCAATGAACATTTTTATATATAGAGCTATATATGTCATTAGTTGATGAACTTTACTAAAAATGGCTATTAAATTGTCTGAAAATGATAATGCATGTTGCCAAATGGTTAAAAGTTGTGAAGGTTAATTTTAATTTAAGTATTCTAAATATTAAAAATCTATTTTATATAGATTATGGTCAAGTTTTAGAATATATTTCCATCTAATGAATATTGAATAAGAAATTATTTTATTATATATGTAGATGCTACTTCAGAATGCCAATTTCAACTTCTTTTATAAGGTTCATGCTGGTAATGTGAATGGGTTTGTTGCAAATGGTCCTTTTTGATCAAGTCTGGAGATTACCACAATAAAATGAACTACAAAAATTATACATTGTGGCTAAAATCTAAAGTGATACCCAATTTACCAGAAACATATATTTTAATTATAGACATAGCTTCATATCACAATGTTAAAACTGAAAAATAACCAACAAGTCCATCGTTGGAAAGTGATATGTGTAATTGGCTAACATCAAAAAACATAATATTTAAGGAAAACATGCAAAGTCAGAATTATATGAAATTATTAGTTATAAAGATCCAAAACCATATACTTTCAATTGATTTAATGTTGGCACAAAAAGCTATTACTGTGTTATGTCTTCTACCTTGCCATCCTGAATTAAACCCCATGTTGCATTAATTGTTGAAAACCTACTTTAATTAACTAAAACTAAAATTATCATGATTGTATAATTTTGTTAATAAATAAATTTATCATAATTTAAATCAAACTTAATGTGAACACCAAAGTTAACAACTTTTTTATCATTGAGATATAATAAGATATTTTAAATCTAGTACACTGGCAATTAACAATCATTTATCCAAATAAGGATTTTATGATAATACATAAAGGCAATTCTAATGTAGAAAATTAAATTGTAAAAAGTAAATAAATAAGAATCAAATTATAATAATTTGTAAAAGACCAAACTAAATTAAAATAGTATGTACAATTTTTTGTACATTAATTATCCGATGACATCAGCATAGCAAATGATATTTGCATTTTATTTTAATCTCTATTTCAGATATCATATTATAATTTACAGCACTAAATATTTTTTGTCTACATTCTATAATTACTTGTATTTAATTTTCAAACTTTATGCTGTGTGCTCCTTTAAAAAACTTTTTAATTTAACTATATGAAAAATTTTAAATTTAATTTAAACTAGGTAAGAAAATGTCATGTGTTGTATCACACCAAGGAGCCTATTCTTCAGCACTCATATGAATGGAAATTTGAATGATGTGAAGTTGGAAAAGACAATTATGGCATAAAAGCTATTCTTGAGAAATTGCAACTAAATGTGTGCATGTCAAAGCACTCGCTTAAATAACGAGTAGTATTTGGTCTTCATTAACTTATTTTTTTAAAAGCATTGAAGTATTGATAGTTTTCCAATTAAGTTAGCATGGTATATTTTTGTGTGTGCTTTGTTATAATTTTGCTATTTAAGATTGATTGTGTATTTATCACACTAATCATTATTGCCATTTTATTTGTTTGTTTAATTATCTCTTAAGTTTAGAGTTCGCCCTAACAAGGTTAAATGTCATATTCAATTGAATTAAAAATTTCCTTTAGAAATGCAGGATTGTTTGGAAATAGTTGTTGAAACTAAAATGGAAACCCTACATATTAGAAGAGACATATTTTTGGGATTATTAAATTCCATTAAGTCTTTTTTTTAAATTTTACACATGAAAACATTTTTTGAACTGCTGACATTTGCCACAATTAATTCATTTTACACATTCAAGAAAAAATACTAATGTATTTCCTGACAAAAAATTAGAGCCACATATCAAACTGCACTTTGTTTACTTACTAATAAACGGGTGCTTGACCTGCTGTCAAAACTAATGGCCTAATTTGTATTTGCAAGCGGTCTTAAAAAATTAAATTCTGAAATTGTATTAAAATTATCAGAAATAATGTAATTTACAAACAAATAATTAATAGTAGTAAAATATAAATTTAATACAGTTGTTTCAAGATGGTTTTTGCAAAACACAATTACAAATTGCAATTACCATAAGCAGTCAGCTATGCCTTTTTTAAACCTAAAAGATCATTTACCACTCGAGAAAAAATGCGCCTATTATGCATTTATTTTGCTTTTTAATATTTCCAAAATTAAGTAATAAATAACTTGAGATTATGTACGTAAAGTTGAAAAGCTTGTGATTTATTTCAATTTTTCTCAAACTTTACAGAAGCTAGAAAAATTTATTGCAAAGGGATATTATGTGTTTTTATTTTTTCAGTAAAGCTCTTAGTTCAAAAATAATGAAAAGGGAAAACAAATTAATTATATGAAATAAGCCATATTTTCTCTTAATAACTAACTTTTTACAATTTTTTGATAAATTTTACTTCCACAAAAAACATTGAAAAACTGGATAACAAACATTCTGAAAAAGTACACAACCAAATTTAATTTAATAAACCAGAATGAAGTTCTTTTTATCAATTTCAATTACACTGAATGTTTATCAATACATGTTGCAATGACCTGTAACATGAGTAGGACTGCAATAAAGATATGTGGTTTCATCACAAATTGATATAAAACTTTTGACTATAAATATTGCAAATCAGACATTCTCAAAAATTTTTCCAAGAATTTGATTGTATTCAAATTAAAGTTTTCTAATTTGTTTTATTATTTTTTTGTAAACACGTGGTTAAAATTTCTACAATCATTTCAAAGCAACCCTGTATATGCTGCAATGAATAATGAACACTTTATAACAATGTTTCGCTTATCAAAAAATGCATGCTGACTTTTAATTGAACTTTTACAGCCTTTTATACAATCTGCTCTTTATTCAAATGTAAAACTTGTAATCATTGGTAATGAGTATTAATTTATTATATAATTAGATTTTAACAACATTATGTTGCTATGGAAGTGAAAGTTACCAATTAGACATAGGTTCTAATAGATTTTTGGATGCCTCTCAATCTGAAGCATTAAATAGGTCCAAAATATTTAATTTTTTTGTGAAGTTCCCAACTTTTTTACTTACTTCAGCTAGGTCAGTTATATTTATAAGTTATTCCCTTTTTGCGTTTATACGAAAGTATATAAGTGGCAATAGAAAATATTTTTCTAAAAAAATGTTATGAGAAATTTAAATTAATGAATTACTTCATCTAGAGAATAACTTTACTTTAAATAAATTACTCCTGCTGCATTTAAATTTAGCAATTAAGAGTGCACCTGATGTTAACACACTTGATTAATTAAAATTAAAATTAAATTAAATAAACACCTTTTAAATTCGAAACAACTAACAATATTTTATTTAATACCAATATCAAAATCAAACAAAACACAAAATTAAAAATCAAACAAAACAAATATTAATGGTTTTGTTAAGAACCAAGCCCAATATTGATCAGACAGTTTAATATATTTGTCTAAATTTATAAGTAGTTCTAAATTTCTAATACAACAATTGTTTATTTTGTTCACAATGTCAGGGTTACCAAATCTAGTGCTATTAATTCTTTTGTTTGCTAGTTCAAACTTTTATGGAATTTTAATTTTTCAAGAACAGAATTTTAAACAATTTTTAAATGAAATAAAAATCTATAAAATGTTCGCTTTTTCATTCACATTAATCTTTTCCGCAGTTTCCTGCTTGGGAAATTAGCATGTTCATACAGGCAGCCAATTTTTCTAATTTTCTAGTTTTTAATTTTCCAATTTTCCACTACCAATTCCAAATTTTTAGCATCTAATACTTACTTAACATGTTGCTACTGTGTTCATCTACTTTTTACCCAAATTTCAGCTTGATTTTATCATGTCTGCTGCTGATTCTTCTCTTTACTTGCTTATTTTCAGAAAACTCACCATTTCTGTGTATTGCGATTTGATCCCACACTTTCTTAACCTGAAATATACTTTGAATTCAATTCACAATAGATAATTAGAATTATTTTTTCCTGGTACTACAAAACGCATCTATCACATTTTAACTCGGAAACCAAGAGACTTTATTTATCTAGTGAAACATAGATATCCAACAATTAATATTAATATTTTGTTAGCAACTATTTATTTGTTTTTCTTGAAACTACCTTGTTTTTATGTTTAAAATTGAAATAGCATTACCTTAAATTTCATAAGTGACTAATTATTCTTCCCTCTTTTAACTTTTCCGTTTTAAAAAATTGTTGAAATATTATTCTTGAAATTCTTTTACAAAATTGGATAGAAATTGAACTTTATTCCATACTCATTTAACTTATTAAATTATTTGTTTTGCTCTGACATAAAACACATTATTTCAACATTTTATTATATATCTATTTGCTTTCTCCCTGTCATTCTTAAAAAAATTTTTAGCAGTATATATTAATTAAAGAGTATAGGGGAAAAACGATTTAAGTCGCATTAAACCCGAGTATGAATTATATATCATTTCTTATAGCTGCGTTCCTGCTCTTTCACACTGTGCACTTGAAATTAACTTCAAACCATGAATAAAAATAGGTGCTGTAGCAAGTGAAGTTCATGTGTTGTATGAAAGACTAATCTAAGTTCACAATAACTCACAAATAGGTTCTGTTGTTTGTTGCATTTGCAAAACGGATTTTGTAAATCGGTGTCGGTACACGTTCTCTGCTATTATGAGTTTTATTGAACTGATAAATAAATTGTGTAAATGAAAATCTTTGTCACATTAAAGATGCAGCTAAGAAAATAAGAAACTAAAGTTATGAAATTGGCGAATCCTGCAATAGTAAAAGATTCAAGTGTTTTGATGTAATCACAGAATGCAGAAACGTGATGTAATTAACAATTTTAATTTTATGTGTGACAGTAATCAACAAAACAATCATTTATATGGCCTTATAAGCATAAGTAATGTGCAAAGAAGGCATTCAAGGAAACCTGAAGTGTCAGCTAATTTGCGAGATAACACTTTTAAGTATAAAGTAAGAATTTTCGACAAGGAGAAATGCAGTTTATGGAAATGTAAGTATGTTAAACAGGTTTTATTAATTTTCATAGAATTATAAATCGAATACTAATAATGCTTAAACAATATCTCAAAGATAAAGGAGGTTCATCTCATGACAAAAGAGAAAAACACACAAACCGTCCTCATAAGTTTACTGAAGAAATTTTAGGCAAAATCTAAAGACACATCTCTAGCTTTAAAGGGCAAAAGTCACGCTTACAGCCTAAAAATATCAGAAGAGTATATATTCTGGAAACACTAAATATTACAAAAATGCATTAGGTGTTTGTGCATAAACATCAACCACATAGAACAGTGAGCTATGAAACTTACAGAAATATTTTTTTTAAAGATTTCAATATTGGGTTGGGCTACTCACCATTCAATACATGTAGTATATGTAATGCAGCAAAAGTAAAAATTAAATCGTCAGAATCCCAGTTAATATCATCACAAGGAACAGAAAAAGAAGGCAAATTAAAGTCAGAGGTGAAAAAAATAGAAACTGTTGACAAGCTATATAAGTTAAAAGCATAAGCTTTTTACAGTAGAAAATGTATGGAAAACAACAGCAATAAAATGCAATGACTACGAAGCAATTACTAGAGATTTCACAAATAACTTACCGATACCTAACATATCAACTAATGACTTATATTATAAAAGGCAGTTTACTTTCTTGTATTTTAATGTACATGTATTACCTACATATTGAACTGTTTTTTATACATACCCATAAGCCATTGCAAAGAAAGGTGCTGATGATGTTATATCTATATCATACAGAAGTTCACAATCCACAAGTGAGACACTTTCGCATATTTTGTGATTCATGTGCTGGCCAAAATAAAAATTACACATTAGATAGATTCTTGCACTATTTAATTCATACAAAGAAATGATTTGACTCTATTCGTGTTGTATTCGCAATGCAAGGGCACTCATAACTGGAATGCAACAAGGATTTTGGATTGATTAATCAAAAAGCTAGAGTAGAAATTCCTGAACACTGGATTAATGTGTTTCAAGTGGCACGGTCAAAATCAACACCTTTTGATGTAATTGATGCAATGAAAAGTTGTGACTACATATTATAATTAATTTTTTTTGTGTAACTTAGAATTAAAATATATAAACTATTTCTGTTAATATTACTAATATCTATTATAATGATTTTTGATAAATATTTTGTTTGTATTTTTCATCACCCCAACAAACAATGCCTTTATGGTGCTGTGAAGGCACAAGGAATTCTGCCAGCATGGCAAGTTAAAGTGCCTGATTAGTGATACAGCATAAGCCCAGCAACCAGATGGTTAGGCGGCCACTAGCTGGCCACATGTTGCAATGTCGCTCATACAATGAGGGCCTTTTACATTTTCTTTATGGCACAATTAAATCAATTTATATAGTTATGCTTAAGCCATGATAAAGGCTCTTTATAGATAAATTCCATTGCGCCTTTAACTGTATTTTGTAGATATCATATTGTTTTGATTGTTTTAACAATGGGTGTTTGCCGTCAATACCATAATTTGATACAATAAAATATTATATCTATACAAGCTTACCCACTTTATTCAATAGAAAAAATAATTATCTAACCTATGTTCTATTTTTCCCTATCAGGCATGTTCTCAAATAGGCATTTTAACTCTTAAAAGGCTATATTTAGTGTTAAAATATACTGAAATTAGTTATGTATTAATAAGTTCACATATGTACATACATTTTATTACAAATCCATGTATGTCAGTATTATATTTTAACATGTAGAATTGCTTTTGAATCTATTATTATAATATTGTATTACATAAAATATAGCCTTGTTAAAAATTTTATTAGAAAATACCTGATAGGTTGAAACATATGGCTAATATTTCTTCTATTTAATAAATAAAACTGGGCAAGATGGTTTTGAAAAGAAAATTTTACTATGTTTATCATTTGATATATTTTATTGCACGAATTTATTAATTTAAAAATAACATTTACCTACAGCCATCAGAAAGTTATTTTTTTTTAGTGGTTTGTTTGTAAAGTTGGAACTTGTTATTAATATAAAAATATACTCATACTTAAGCAACACTTTTAATCCTAGGAGCTGAAATGGCTGCTTTTAATATTGTTTTTCAAAGTACAGGGCTGTTTTCTTATAGTAATGTTCCCAAAGAATTTAAACAAAGTTACAAGGCATTAATCAATTAATCACAAGAGCTGTTGCACAGATAAATTTTTTAAATTGGTGTAAAAATTCATTGTGAAATATTGCCATACAATTTCACATTTTGCAATAAACTTGCAGAGAACAAACCTTCCTAAACTAAAAAATACAGCATTGAAATTTCAATAACGGGAGTAGAATACAAAAAACTTACCTTTAATTACATTCTGGATGTTTTTATACTTAGCTCTACTCCAGTTATAATTTTGAAATAATTATAAACTGTTTCCTAATACAATGTGTTTCAGATAATATGACATTCACTTCACATGATGAAATAAGATCATACAGATATCACAATTTGCCTAAAATTAAAAGCAATACAAACACTAAAAAGTTGACCATGCACATGCTTTCAAATATGACAAATATCATCTAGTCAGTGTTATTTACTAAATAAACATTTCCATAATAAAGCAGAATTGTATGTGTTTATTTTAACTTTTCAAATATAGGCATAAAAACAGACCATAAGATAATATACCTTTTTTAAATGTCATTAACTGATATCTTAGTAAATGGAAATATGAAATTAACCTCAGTTAGTAACAAAGTGTTGACTAGCCAGCGTTTTATGCCAGTTTGTTCGGTAAAATATTTGTATCAATCATACATCATGATCAGTTATGTGTTTAGAACAATGGTGATTTATTTGGATATTTTTAATGAAGATGTTTTAACCTTAAGTTTTGCAAAATTCATTTTGTTCCTTGTAAAAATGTTAAAATGAACAGTTAGATTTTCATTTCAATTCACGTACATATGATAAAATAATAAAACAAGTCATTCTTAACAACTATTTGTTAACTATTTAACCTATAGCACTTTTCACTTGTCTAAAAAACAGGGTTTCTTTAATAATAATTTAAATTACATTTAAATCCACTTTCTTAATACCATGCATGATTAAAAACTATTTTTATTGTCAGTTATTAATAAATTACTTGTTCAAGACTGTTAAAAAATTGTATTGTTTTTAAATTCTTTAATTGTGAGACATTTCAAAAGCCTTATAATTGACTACAAGTAACAATCAAAATGTGCTTGCTACAACAGCTATAAAAGGGCATATTACTGTAACTTGATATAGCCAATTATAATTTTATGAATGATTTAACAGTTTAACTTAATATAATTAGAAAAAGGGATATTTTGGTATTTGTATTGCTTTTAATTTTACACATAAAAGCAATATCATATTATCTGGTATTTGGTAACTTTGCAATAGATCGTAACTACCAATGGGTTTTTAAAAAAAATTAAATGCATATTTATTGATTAATTTTGCACACACCATTTGAAGTGTAAATATTTGATTGGTTATTTTATTAATAAAATAATTTTATTTTGATAGTAAATAGGAAATGAAAAACAATTTTAAGTATTGTTCAAAAATAATTTTTTTGTTTATTAAAAATGAAGTATACTGGGTGTCCCATTTATCTTGAGACAACGAAATAGTTTAAAAAGTAAGGGTTGTACGAAAAAATGTCCCAAATAAAATTTGTACAACATCA
>JAHWXV010265573.1:0-15837 GCA_024586415.1 Phrixothrix hirtus | reverse complement strand
TACACTAAATATTTTAATTAAATGGAATATTTTTCAAGCTAATGAAAATGCCTACGCCCTCTACTTTGCAAGTGGGCAACTAACCAACAATATATCCAGAAACTCCATTGTGGACGCCCCTCTTAAATAAAATTGCCTTCGAGGAAGATACACAAAAGCATTGACGACGGGAGAATTAGAAAGAGCAGTGATAAGAATTATAACAGTAGTACAACAGTCGAAATTTTCTGAAGAATTACAAGCTTTGAAAAAAGGAAAATAAATACCTAAATCTAGTAAAACGATAAATCTTAACCCATTTCTGGATAATAACGGAATAATAAGAGTCGGAGGAAAACTTGAAAACGCTAACATGACATATGGAGAAAAGCACCCGATAATATTACAAAGTAAGGGTCATATCGTAAAAGTACTGATGGAACATACACATCAGACTACACTTTATGGAGGAGCAAAAATTACATTAGTGTACACGCGACGAAAATACTGGATAATTAATGCAAAAAATAGCATAAAGGAGATAATACGTGACTGTGTAACTTGAACAAGGTTCAATGAAAAACAACAACAGCAAATAATGGGATAATTACTCGCAGCCAGGATAATGGATGTCAGCTCTCGCTGCTTTTTTGTGGTATTCACGTTATTTAAATTAATAAAACGTCAATATGCTTTACGGATTATATTATCTACTTATAATATTTTAATTAAAAATTCAATTCAAATCGTAAATCTTTAAAAACGTCCTTTTATTTAGGCATAATCTACCTTTTTATTAAACTATTTCAATATACGTCGTAGAATACAAAATAATGCAATCTTTTAAATCTCATACAAATGTAGAAGTTATTTGCAGCTGTGAAAACATTAAGTCAACTCGTATATACAATGTATTTAAGCTGGTTAGTTATCACATTTTTAAAGAGCTAAATATAGAACGTTAGGTTCATAAAAATATCATTCCTTAGTAGTTAAAGTAAATAATGTACTTTGTTAAGGCAGAAACAAATGCAATACTTATCCAGGCAGTTGGAATAATGGATCTGGTATTACGTTTTGTGTCGCCAAGTAAAGGCTACGTTGAAAATAACATGTGATCTGCAGCGTTGCTGAAATGATATGATCTCACCAAAAGGGGGGTGAGGTAGAATTTTGTTGGGAAGAAGAAATAAGAACAGTCAATAGTCCTTAGGGGGTTCTAAGTAAACCATGAAGTGATGTAGCTGTGATTTTCGGGAAGTGCTTAGTGTTCTTCTAATTTAATAGATAACCAACATCTGTCTTATTGAGTTCGTTTTTTTACCATCCAGCCAGAAGCTGTAATGGGAATTCCGTATTTCGGGATGTTTCCTCAATAAAATAAGGGCAGTGCAGTAATTCGTCCGCAATCACCCAGAGGGTTTTCCAGTTATCTAATATTTAAATAACCGGCTTCCGCCTCAATAACTTTACGCTAGCTACTTCGTCTGTAAGTGCAAATTGCAATTTTCTCACATTTAAAAAATCAAGGTGTCCCGCTTCCAGCTTTAATAATCAACACCTGTTGTAAACTTTATAGTTCAATCACTAATAAAGAATAGACGAGATATAACTTCCTAATTTTATTTGAATTAAAACGCCAAAGGAATTAAAGAAAGATTCTATAATTCCTCTGGGGTGAAAGACAATTATATCAGTTTCCGGCGCATCAGTAGTGAACGTTTAAATCATCTATTTGTGTGTAAAATTTAGCTTATTACTTTACATGTATTTTATCTTAGTTAGTACTGAGTACCGTAAATTGATTTCATGAGAACTAACATACCGGGTACCCTAGTTTAACGTTTCTTTCTTTGTTTTGTATGTACTATTATCAATATATGTCGTCTCAATGATGAAGGTTTGATTGCTAAGGGATTTGTAAATCCATCGTTAATGTAATTTTTGTAAATAACCACAAACCTCCATTGTTGTGGGCAATAGAAAAGTTACTGTTTTAATTTCATTTAGTAGTTAGGTATTTAATTTCGCTACGCGAAATCATCTGTAGTGTGAAGTGTAAATGGAGATTTTGAAAACAATATAGTGTGTTCTGTGCTCTATTCATTCTTTTATTTATTTATTTACGCATAACTGGTTAAGTTATAGTCACATCAAGTCAGCGTTGCCTGGTCAAGTTTATTGTTTAGTTCACGACCATTATTTGATAAAGTGTATAAGAAAGCTTTTGTTACAAACGTTGATTACAGATTAAATTGTCTTCAGCATTTTTAAAAATAATTCATGCAACTTGCAACGTTTCTTGGCCTATGCGTCAAATTGATTCAACTTAAAGTTATCAAAAATAAGTATTGCGTTTTCAAAATACAGGGTAGTCAGTTTTGGAACAAGCCCTTAGTTATCTTAATCTATGAACGTCATGCTTTCAATTTTTGCAAACAACGTAATTAGTAATTGAATTTTTAGTTAGCATCAGTTCATTGATTCTTTTTATATACAACGTGATCTTAAATGAATGAGCACCGCTAGCATTAGAACATTTTCTTTTAGTTTTGAATCGCGTTACTGCAGTACCGTTGGCGTCTGTTTTCCGCTTAAATAGGTAAGTCCTTAATATCAAGACATACAGAGTGTCCTTCGAACATCACCTGTCTGCAGTGGCCTTGAAAACAGTGGCGCCCGTATTTACCGATTTAGACTTATTTTCCCGACAGTGTTTAGCTTCGCAGTATCGAAGAACCACACCTCACTCCACTGTAGCATTGCCGGCCGTGGTTAAACACTAGTGATTCTGCTACATGCATTATTTCGATTTCGTCTTGTGACATGGAATCCACACCATTTCAACACACCGGAATAGACTATGCCGGACTAATAACAATAAAAGCAGCTAAAGGAAGATGCAATATAACAGAAGACAGGGAAAGTTTAACAATAAAATGGAAATTAATAGCCAAACTCAGACGAGATTTTTGGAAAGCATGGTCAAAGGAGTGCCTACATCAACTACAACAAAGAACTAAATGAAAAACGACAAAAAAAATATACAGGTTGGAGACCTAGTAATATTAAAAAATGAAAACATGTCACCAGCAAAATGGCCCTTGGGAAGAATACTACAAACATTCCCAGATCAAAAGAGAATGAACCGAGTAGTAGAAATACATGCTGAAGGAAGCAAATATAAAAGAAAGAACATGACCAAAAATACAACAACCGAAAGTAAGTTTAGTCGGATGGATTATCCTAATCGCTGTAATGTTAACAACGATGTCTAGATCATATAAGATACAATGCCCTACAACAGCATTAATAATTGAGAAGCTTGGAAAAACAAGTATTTCACGGGGAACGTTCACAATAATGATCGAAATACCACGTAGTCAAATACAAGGCAATGAAAGGGGTAGTCTAAATCTAAAGAAAAAGATGACAGAATTGTGTAGGAAAGCTGAAGAATTAACTAAAGATGCAGGAAACTGGACCACTACATACAGCAGTAATACACAGAATTTGAATGGACGTTTCAAGCATTAAATGCAGTACCTACAGAAAGAAGGAAAAGAGGAATACTAGATAAACTCCTACCGGCAATATTTGGGGTAAACGATGAATTGTATCAGGACATAAATTCCTTGAACAAAACAAACTAGAACTAATATGGAAATCCAATCATCAAACAGTTTTTACTTCATAGTGTACATAAAACGTAAGAAGCAAAACAAAAAATGAAAAAGAAAATACATTTTCTTAGTTTTATTTTACTAATGTACTTTATTTATGATGGTGTACGCTTAATTTTGTGACTAACGTACGTATATATGTATCTAGAATTCAAATAATTGTTAATAGTCGCGGGCAGCATTTTTACTTCTATGCCCAATGGACGCGGGTTCAAACTCGATCGAGGTCGGTAAATTGTTCAGCAGAAAAAATTTAAATACGGGGTGTTTCAGATAATATGACACTCCTTTTTAGGGATGCATTGTTTATGGCAGTTACAAATAAATATCGAGTGATTAACTTTGTTAGAATTTTATACATAAAACATACATACATACATACGTGTTTTGATATTTGATATGTGTAACCTTAAACTTTTTTTTTAAATTGTAATTTTTAATATTACAAGTAGGTATTTGGCCTGACCTTGATTAAGAAGCGGTTTATTTTAAATATAACTATTATATTTACATAGTCGGTATATACATATTATTTATATTTCATTATAACAGAAACAATAAAACAGTAATTTTCAAAGTAACAATACTGTTAATGGGTACATTTAAAATTCTTTCAAAAATTATGGCATATTTTTATAAATTAAAAACGTGACACTAGGAAAATACTTTTTATTATTTTATACATAAGTAATTTCTTATAATATCCTAGAAGTTCAATGAATTGTCGACTTTAAAGTGCAGTTTATAATGTAAAATAGGGTTTGACCATCTATACAAAATATATTGAACTTTAATTACCAAGGAAGTAATAAACTTTGCTGTAAATTATTTCGTAGTTTTTCTTAAAAATTGTCGTTTTTTATATTATGCTTATCTAGATTTATAGGCTATTTTGAAATAATTTCTTTATTTCATTGCATAGCTTGATCCTTTATTAATGTCATGAAGTACCAAAGGTGGCCTGATAATTCACTTGAATTAAGAAAAGTATGACTTCACTTAGCCTAAATTACATTGCGTTAGATAGGGAGTAAATTTCAATATGGTGTCTATTTCCCGTATTTAATAAGCTACTAAACTGCACGACTGCCAATGAATAAAAGTGACATCTTAAGTATCTTCGATATTATATTATTACAACAAACCATTGAATTAATTTTTTTACAATTTGATTATTTCAGTTTTATTATTAGGCACTAATGCATTCTGTTAGTTTATGTTTATGTTTACGTTTATGAATTGAAATAGTTTATCTACAACATTATTTAATAATGAGTACGAAAACACTACGTAGAAGAATGACTAATGTATAAAAACATTGTTATAATAATATTGATTTTAAACACAATAATTCAGGAATAGACATAAACAATTGGCATATTTATTTATATCACTATATAAATGTTTATACATGATACATTCAGACAGTTTTTCTTTGTAAAGAAAGAATTAATAATTAATTAAAGGAATAACCATATCATATTAGTAGAAATTAACTGAATTTGATAAGATACATGAAATGACTAAATAAACATTTTTCTCGAAACATATACCTAGTTATCAACTGATTAATTAACCTTTTAAAATAATAAACAGAATGATATTATATTTTAAACAATTGATACAATAATACCTGTTAATTGGATAGAATGCAATACACTACATAAATATAGAGGTACACCATCCAACAAAAGTAACCGGACAAGTTACCTGAAAACCCTAGAATTAATTTAGGCAACAGTTCTAACAACCACCTACCAGTTACATTAAGAAAATACCAGAACATTGTTTGGAACAGCATTGAGATAATGGTCAGATAATCTCATTAAACTGAAATTATTACCGCTTAGTTGCTGTTGGGGCAGTCAGGTAGAAATATCAGTTTATACTCTTATTTAATAATTATTTTATAAATTTTAGGGGGAAACTCCTATAAAAATTTGATCACGAACAGCATTAACTTTGTGGGAAAATTAAATACATGCTTTTAGAATAAACATTAATTTCGGTCAATATACAACTAGTAGGTAAAAATTTTACTACTGCGCTTCACAATTCGTGTTATAATTTTATAATTAAAATTACAAATAAAAAAATTTTAAATATAGGCATGTTTGAATAACTTACCAATGTTTCGGCTACGGTAACGGCCTTTGGATTTCGTGAAACATATGCGTCGCCTCACCTACTACAATAATTCATCATCGCCAATATGTATTTATTTCCTACTTGTTTCCGAAAATAGACCTTCTATATCAATAACTACTCTTTCAAACGAGCTTCAAACGAGCCCACGTTATACTGTCTATCAATGTTCTCCATTTTTCAAGTGAACTGTTCCCCAAAGTGCACGTTTCATACGCTCGGCACTATTTATTAATGTATTCCGTGCGGTTTACCCAGTAAAGTCGTTTTCAAACCTCTTCTAGAGTCTTCTTATCACTCATAAGCCCTTTTGACTAACCATTATACCGTTGCCGCAAAATCTTGCCACTCTATTCTTGAAAACGAAAAGCTACGCGTTTTCTCAGTTTCAATTTCATTCCCTAGGAATCTCTTCAAAAGGCGGTCCTAAATCTGCAAGCAATGCCATTGAGTTCTTTATCGCCAGTGGTCAGTTGAGCTATTTCTTCACGTGTCGGTTTTATACCATTGTTCTTCCATCTCAGAGATACCTTTAGACCTCGTTCCTCTTTTTCGACTTGTCTAGTCGTTTTAGGTTTCCAACGGTTGTTGTTAACTGTTGTACGTTTAAAATGTTCTTCGATTTTTGATTCCATTTGAGAGCAGTGCTTGCAATCTTCTGGACAAACCATAAGATATGGCTGCATCTGGCCTGAAGTTCAACTTTAAAGCGATATTCGTGCAATTATTTATTCCATTTTGTGATTTGGCCATTCTGATTCCTCAGTAGGAAATTCTGCCCATAAAAACATATGCAGAAGTGTTTAAGTAACTTTATCATCGCCAGCAATTTTTGGTGAGTAACACGGTAGTTTCGTTCAGACTTCGACAATATCTTGCAAAAATATTTAATTAACCACACCCGTGAATCATGTGTGAGAGCAGAGTTGATATCGACATGACTCACAATAGTATTCAGGTGAGGATGGCTATCCATTTTAGGATAGACAACTGAATTCAAGTACAATAAAAAAAACGCATAAACGATTTGAATGATTCTTGACAGCATTTGTCTCCATACGATTATTCTTCTTAGGTAAGTGTTGTAGGAGTCTCAGTGATAATTCAAAATCCACACATAAACCTAAAATAGTAGGTTGTTTATGGGCATTTTCGTGCGGCTCGAATTTTCTACAAGACAGCTACCATGCTCTTTTCAAAAACTACATAACCCAGACATTTAAATCCCTACTATAGCAGATTATTACAGAATATGGGCACTGCAATACCATTGTAAAACACCTTCAAAATTCTTCAATTGTTCCGACTACTGCTACATTATCCAAGTATACTAGACAACCAAGACAGCTGTGTCAATATTAGTTCCATCAACATTGCAAATGTCGCTGAAACATTCCACAAGTCAACCAGCATCACAGTGAACTGCCAGAGTCCCGATTTAACAGTAAATTTTTAAATATCCATATTTTACTTTCCGTTACCTATATGAGTTATAGTATAGAAAAAGTATTGTTTTCGTCCAAAATTTTCGATGTCGAAATTTTAGTAGAAATACACGTTTTGGGGCCTTTTGCATCCGAAAAACATGTTTTTGAAAATTGGTCTCCCTCTTTCTCTCTCTTTCTCGTGTGTGTGTGAGTGTGCGTGAACGTGCGCGTGCGTTTGAACGTACGTGTGCGTGCGCATATGCATGTGCGTGTGCGTGTGAATGTGCGTGTGAATGTGCGTGTGAGTGTGCGTGTGCGTGTGCGTGTGCGTGTGCGTGTGCGTGTGCTTGTGCGTGTGCGTGTTCGTGTGCGTGCGCATGTGCGTGCGCGTGAACGTGCGCGTGCGTTTGAGCGTACGTGTGCGTGTGCGTGTACGTGTGCGTGTGAGTGTGCGTGTGAGTGTGTGGGTGAGTGTGTGTGTGCGTGTGCGTGTGCTTATGCGTGTGCGTGTACATGCGCGTGTGCCTGTACGTTGCGTGTGGGTGTGCGAGCGCAAGTGGGTGCGAGCGTGCGCGCATGCGCATGCGGGTACGTGCGCGTACGTGT
Source organism: Phrixothrix hirtus (assembly GCA_024586415.1). Lineage (NCBI taxonomy): Eukaryota > Metazoa > Arthropoda > Insecta > Coleoptera > Phengodidae > Phrixothrix > Phrixothrix hirtus. The sequence continues at coordinate 7,997 of JAHWXV010265573.1, read as the reverse complement.
GCTTGCGTTTGCGCGTGTATGCATCTGTGCGCATGTGCGTGTGTCCGTGTGTCCGTGTGTGCGTGCGTATATGCATACGTGGGTGCGTGCGTGCGTAGGTGCGTGCGTGCGTGGGTTCCTGCGTGCGTGCGTGGGTGCTTGCATGCGTGGTTGCGTGCGTGCGTGCGTATGAGCGTGCATGTGTGCGTGCGTGCGTGCTTGCATGCGTGCGTGCGTGCGTGCGTGCGTCCGTGCATGTGGGTGTGCGTGCGTGCGTGCGTGCGTGTATGCGTGCGTGCGTGCGTGCGTGCGTGTATGCGTGTGTGCGTGCGTGCGTACGTGCATGCGTGAGTGCGTGCGTACGTGCGTGGGGGCGTGCATGCGTGTTTGTGTGAACATGATATCTCAAAAATGAAAGATCGTACATAAACAAAATTTTTCATTTAAGTTTTTATCCATCCTCGCACGCTACTGCAACAATTTCATTAAAATTCAATATCCGGAAGTGTTACTTTACTGTTGTCATTGTTTGGTTTTTCGGGATTTTCTCTAAATTGGCTAAAACGATTTTTTTTAATTCTATATTTTAGTTTTATCTTCTACACATGAGACGTCTAGAATTTAGTTAAAATCTAATGACCGGAAGTGTCATTTTATACTTGCGATTTTGAAGTTATTTACGATTTTCTCGTATCCATTTTGAACAATTTTTTTGAAACTTGCTACAGTTCTAATGACTTCGACATCCTTTTCCGTGAACTTAGATCTTTTCCTGAAAAAATTCGTTGAAGCGTGTTATCAGAGACAAGCTCTCAAGTTAAGCAGGGCTTTGCGTGTCCAGTAACTTGGATGGGTGTTCGTTACAATTATCGTTTTCAAAATAAACGTAAATAATAATTTAATCATTTGTGGACACTATTTCCATATCTATGTGCGTAAGAGAAAGTCGTGTGCTGTCTCACACCAGATTTTTATGTTTAAAGTGAAAAATCACTTGTATCAGGAAAATATATCCAACGTGTTATCAGTCCTTGGAAATGGGTAGTTGTCTTTTTTAGTAGCGGTTTTCAAGCAATAGTAATCTAGTGCTGCGATCTTCCTTCTTAACTCATACAACTAGAGATATCCATAGCATGCTCTCAGCTTCTGATTTGGATAAAGTCTTCTTGCTTGCTGATGTATAGGTTGAGCATTCCGGAATTTATTTTGTGTGTCACTATGTTTTTTCTTCCCTTTAGCCTACCCTCAATAGCGAAAATGGTAGCGTATCTTTTAATTAGTTGAACACATTCTTTTATTGTTGGGATAAACCACTACCCAAAACCTCATACATGGAACTTACCACTGATGATACTGTATGTGTATAATCCCAATGCAGTTCCCATTTGTAGTGGCATCTGGAAGTCGTTGATATTCTTTATTCGCATAGGTAACATTTCCTTGGCCTCAACCAGTATGCACCTAGGTAGAATTCCATAACCAATATTCCAATCGTTAGCTTTCAGGATTTCTTTGCATCATGCTCTGAAGTTTCAACTTCTTTTCACTTCTTGCTGTCACCTCATTCGTATGGTCATCTCATTGATTAATGAACGTCTTTTTGTCTTCAATTCGTAGGTTTCCATTATTTAAATCTAAAGTGAACCAAAACTTGTTCATCCCCAATATTACAGCGTCGTCGATAATAGTTATTAATAATTGGCACATGTAGTTTCTATAATCAATTTCAATGTTTGCTATGATATTACCATGAACGATTGCACGGTTTCTTTACGTTGTTTGTAATCGGAGCTGCGAAGCAAATAAATTTCCATCGTTAACGCCATTTGGCTTCAATTGTCTTCATTACTTTCATATTTAGTAACATTTGGCAATTTTTTCTTGCGATGGTTCCTTTAATGTATAAAGTATTCCGGTTATACCTTAACGATGCTACTTGCGTATTTACTTCTGAGGCCACGTTTTCTTATGTTGATGTTCTGAGTTTGAAAGCACTATTCCTAACTTTTAGTCAATTTTTTTTACGCTAACTTTTAACGTCTCGTTGTTAGTGATATTGGTCTTTGTATCCTTAAGTATTCTTAAAATCATTTCTTTAAGATTCTCTACGCGTCAAATTCTAATGCATGAGCCAATGTACAGCAATATCCTTCTGGTGCGCTCATTTTAATGTTTGATAAGCTTCTGAATCTCGAACACCGTCCATAACCGGTTGTACCTCAAGTTGCTCGATGAATCTCGCTGGAGCCATAAGATATGCTAATTTGATTTACCATGATTTGCCATAATGTTTTCTCCAACCATTTGACTTCTATTCTTTAATTGAACACAGTAAACTTGCTACAGGTACATATATCCACACTGTACTTTCAATATTGAAACCTGGCAATTAAAACAGTTTTGTAAATCGTCCCTTATAGTTTTCAAAGTGTCCAAAGCCTTTATTAAATTTTGCGGCTACCCCAGAGTGACTGTAATAGTTGCTTTGAAACGTTTGTTCTTATACATGGATGTCTTTGCATACTGCATTTTCTACAGCTGGAAAATGCACGGATCGTTATGCAATCACTTCATCTTGTTCTTTACGATGAACTGGGAATAGTGCTTGTTCTGGCATATAACCTTCCTTAATCATAGTGAAACGAATACATTTTTGATACAATATATTAAACTTCTAGGTACTTCGTCATATTTTGTTGCAATCTCGTTGGCGACGATTTTTATTCACTGTTTTAATTTACTTTCACTTGATTTAATTTTTTCTTGTAATTTATTTGTAATTCCTTCTTGTAATTTATTCCAACTGAATTTAATTTCTATGTAGTTTATTTTGTCTTCATTGGATTTTCAATAATTTATCTGTGATTTATTTTGATTTGATTTAATTGATATCACTTATTCTTGTAATTTATTTTAATTTAATTTAATTTCTTTTTTAATTAATTCTGATTTGAATGGAATCTAGCCTGAAATTTCTACAAAATTTCTAATAATAATTCCATATTTCTTGTAAAACTTAAAACTTAATTTTAACTTATATTTATTTGTCTAATTTAGTTTATTTATTCTGTTACTGCACTTCTAACATCAATTATAGCAAATCCAACAATCTATTTAGTTGTTTATTTTAAGCCCCTAATTTATTCACAATTCACTCTGAATTATAATTCTACACGTTTCGTTTATTTTTAATATTTATATAAAGCACAATTAATCTCTCTATATCTTTACACACCAATATCAATTTCAGAACTAATTACATAAAGTTGTGATTCATTTATTTGTATCTACATTATGGATAATTAAAGCTGGATAATTTGATTTAGGGCATGATTCATTATGGGTACTTTTACTAGATGAGTCACAATAAATTTTCATTCTTAACTTTGTTACATTATAAAGTTTATTTGATTAAGATTTTTAGAAAGTAATGCATTTTACTCTACTACTTATACTCCTTCTAACTGTATCCACCTTTACTATTACCTTGGAATCTTATAATATAATCTTTATAAACAAGTTTGAAAGCGTGACAAACTAATTTTGTACAAAATATTTCACTTTATGCCACAGAATACTTTCTTGAGCAGTCAGAAGGGGTAAAAATCGCAATATAATATGGGGTAACATGTGGTGACCTGGAATTGCATTAAATACAGTTTATTCCGTGTCTTCTTCATCGACAGTATAATGTATAAGTAAACATATGTTGCGATGAAGAATTATCACATCTCTAATTGAGCGTTTATTATTTATTTATTTAATTTAATTTGGGTAATTACCAGGAATTTGTAGGATTACTAATTCTCAATTATAAATTACCACTACATACATAATAACAGTAATATGTGCATCTAGCTGTTAAATTAGTAATATTACATATATCATTTGATACATGGATTTGAGAAAAAACAATTTTATTGATTATGTGATTACGTGAGCTTCCATGCCAAATTTGTGATATAAAGTATTTAAAGTTCTGTAAAGAGTTTTGTAAAATATCCGCACAGTTATCATGGTGCTCTCAACATACATTATAAGTGTAGGATAATCAATACACAGGTGAATTACGATTATTTTCATTATTCACGAAAGGAATATAAAATGTTTGATTATTTTTAGTTGCTTGTTGTAGAATCCAAATTTTGAACCATGGCAAATTCTGAGCAATTTATATGATTGCTAAGAATTTTATAGAGTTGTATCAATTAAATTTCTACGACAAGCAAGAGTATGTAAATTAGGAAAACGACTAGAAGTTTTGTTTTTTCACATATTTAATAAATTTTTTTGAATGTTTTCAATTCCATTTATGTAAGTGTAGTATTGAGTATTCCGGACGGATAATGCATATTGTAAAATTCTTCTTATAAGTCCTAAATACATCAGTTGAGGTGTAATAAGGTGTCCAAAATCTTTACAAGTTCTTATAACGAATCCTAATATTCTAAATGCTTTCTGAGTAATTTTACTAATGTGTGCATCAAATAATAGCTTACTCTTCTGCAAAACATTCAAATCTCTAATGAGTGAAGTTCCATTTAAAGTTACAACAATTAAATTTAATCTCAGACTGATTTCTTATAGATTTTATGACATAACACTTAAGATCCAAATGACTTTTTACACAATACTCCTAATGGGCATTAGGTAGTATGCCACGTCAAAGATGTACAATTGAGCGCGTTTACCCTTCACTAGAAGTATCCCGCTTAGTGACAAAACAAAGAAAAATATCCGGCCGGCCCTAGTGCCGCGGAGGCTAGGAAGTGGGGTGTAGTTACCTAAAAAAGAAGACGGTTGCTACAGCCGTCGAGAAAATCATCGAGCTTGACGTACGCAAGATCCGCTTCCCGTATCGTAGAAGGAAATCCCGAAATCGGTGCTGACGAGCGTCAACGGTCCCGAAACTGGTAAGAGCTCACGTAGGGAGCAATCTGAAAATCATAAAGAAAGAAAAGAAGATGGGCGCCACACATTTGTAATTGGAAACGCTGGTGTAAATCTGGACGCACAGAAGTGAAAACGTCATAGATTATTTCGACGATAAATGTTGGACTTAAAATTACTCATAATTATTCTCCTTCGGACGTCTAAGGCTGTGCAGAAAAATATTTATAAGAATATTCGTAGATAACCTGTAAAATAAATCAATTAAGACACAACAGTACATAAAGAAAAAGAAATATCAAAATAAGGATATAACCAGTTTATTCCGTTTCAGAAAATAGCGAACAGTAAATCGAAACGTACAATTCAAAATAGTCTAATAAAACATATTAATTAAAATTCGGTGAACTTTTGAGAACTGCATGCATAAATAAATTTAGCTAGTAAAATTTACAGTTAACAGGATATATTGAGAACCTCGGGTTTAAGATAACACGTGTGCGCTAGAAAGTTACAATATCATGCAGTGGTATCGCATATATGTTCTGACAGCACAAAACAAGACTTAAAACGTAGAATTGAAATAGTATAGGATTTGCAAAAAAAGATAAATTTAAGGTGTTAGTGAACTTGATTTCTATAATTTAAATTAGATGCACAGCATCTACTAAAGTCAAAATTCTAACAAAAAGAATTAATAATTAAACGGAGTATCTTGTTCGTCGGACGTCACTGCAGTGATTTGCGCTTTACGTTTAATAAAATAAATCAATTATTTAAATTCACACGTAGTTAATTAAATTTGATTCGTCCAAGAACGCCCTTACATAAATTATGCATTTAAAAATATAGCGAAGTAATAAGCTTAAATACTTAAGCAAAATAATACTGAAGGAGGCGGTGAATGGGACCGCGTGATCATAGCGATCGCCGGGCGACTTCAGGGGCTCTCTAAGAATCGAGCGTCGAATACATGTAGCAAATTATTACATTTAGGAACGAACTTCCTATTATAGAACAATTAATTTTTATTTCAAAATTACAAGTAAAATATGTATAGGCAAAATCAAATAATTATAATGAATAATTATAACTAATATTTCTGTAGTATAGAACAAAATATAAGAAGTAAATATCAGAACGCGAAGCAGCAATTCGCAGGTCTCAAAACGTAATGGAATTTCGCCATCTTCGGCGGATGCCAATGAGAAAGAAAAGATAAACTGACCTGGATGTAGAAGCTTTCAGAAGAAACATATTCTACCCTTAACATACAAAATTTATCGCCACGAAGCTGCAGAACGGACACTCCTTCGCAAAACTGCTGGTCGCCGCATTAGAGCCGTAGAAAGATAAAACAAAGGGCGGTTCTGGTGTGTAGAAGCAGTAGGCCGACGAAGGCGAAAGCAACCCTTAAAAGTGTAACCTAGGGCTCATCCAGAAGTAGTCGGCGGCCTTATAACCAGACGGTGGATTTTACAAACGTAACGAGCATCTTAAATCCCATACTTAAAATACTATAAATAAACAAAAAAATCGAGCAACTAACCTTACATACAACCAAGGGGTGCCTACTCGCCCTAAAAATGTAAGTGTTTTATCCAAAAAGAAGAAATTGAACGAAAAAGTCATCGAAATAAGACGGAGCGAAACAATAGCGTGCATCTTCCACGACGAACCAGTACAGAAAACCTTAATGGCACGCGCCAACGCGATGAGAACAGATAACGATGCTTGTGAATAAAATTTACAGGAGACGAAGGTAGGCAACCCAAAACGTGTCGAAAAATCAAAAACGCGAAGGTAAACGCAAAAGACAAACCTAGTCGATCTAAAATCAAATCTGTGATACTCAATTACTCAAAAATGTTAAAGAACAAAAAGAAACTGTTACAAGTATTAGTTTGTAACAATCATGTACATTAATAATTTGAGAAAATAATTTTAGTGAGTAAATTTAGCAAATTTGAAACAATTAGAGATATCGTTAACGAATAAAATAAATAATAAAGGGCGCAAATAAGACCCCTGTGGGACTCTGGAAATTTTGTTGACACTAGGTGAGGTAAACCCATTAATAGTCACACATTGTGATGTATTATTAAGATAGGATATAATCCATCAGAGGAGAACATTTTTTTTAATTTCAAGATTAATAGATAGTGGTAAATCTTATCAAAAGCTTTACTGAAATCAGTTCTACTGTCCATGTATGTTGTGATATAGTCGGTATAGGGCAAAATATTAGAAATCACAGATCTTTTGGAAACAAACCCATCGTGCTGATCGATCAGAAAGCTTTTAAATGTAGTGAAAATTACTTTATGGGGCAATTTTACTAACATTTTCATGGTTGTATAAAATAGATATCAGTCGAGTGTAACAAGTAATATTAATTGTATATTAATTCATTAAAAATTTGTAGTTGTTTTGAATGTTACAAATTTTTCACACCTGTTCGGTTTTGCAAGACTATTTATGTCAATGGAACACTTATGTCTTTGATAATTTATTTCATAAGTAGTTGACGAAGTATCTATATGAAAATCAGGGAATCTAAAATTTTTATTTAAAAAATATAATAATAATATTTTACATGATAGAAGTGTAAAATAGTTGTCCTGTCATTATTATAAATATTAAACAAAATCAATTTCAACGATAGCAACAGGACACAGCTCTTCTAGATAGCCCACTAACTTATCGAAAAACTAGCTGAGTTATGTATCATAACACGATTACATTTCAAAGATAAGAAATGCCTGCTAAATGTGCAAGTTTAGATTATAAGTTCTCTTGCAACACAATTTAACTTAAGTACATGTTGTGATGTTGAATGTAAATGTTTTACAATAACTAATAAACTTGTGACTTCCGGTATTTTTAGTTTTTAAGAACTTTTTCTCCGATAAGTAAAGTTAATTGGCGCAGTCGGTAGGATCCGGGAAAGGGCTACATGCATACTAGTTCTTGATTTTCAAATCTTAATTCGTGAGTGCCAAAAATTGTGTAATCCGTCACAGCTCATGCAGCCACCAAAAACGAGCATAGTCCGTCAGAGCGAGGTGCAGCTGTTGACCCATCCAGGCCATTGCGGTTATTTCGTTATTAAAACACCAGGTTCCACA
>JAHWXV010265476.1:0-13291 GCA_024586415.1 Phrixothrix hirtus | reverse complement strand
GCAGAGCCATCTATTGTTTTCTTAGGAGTTTATATTGAAATAAATATCTAGATTCCTCCTAATAGCAATGGCACGAATTTTGAAATTAATTCGGCCGGGTATATATATATATATATATATATACTATATATAATAATATATATAATAAATCACTTATCTGTTTAACATCCAATTTTTCCCGATGGAAAATTGACCAAAGTCTTTGCAGCATACCTGCTACAAATTCTTAGGGACGCCTTTAAATGAATATATGAAATGTAAACATCTTTACAGCCGAAAGCTATCATCAGATGAAAACATGAGCGCCTTCATTAAAAAAAACATCTAAAAAAAGGAAACTACTAAAAAGTTAAATCCAAGAATATCACGTACCTTAGCTTCGATATTAACGATCGAAAACCTAACAAAACTGGAATGGGCTTTCCAAAAATTATTAAACACATTAACGTAGCATGCCAGTGTGTATCATTATTCTATAAAGTAACTTTATTTAATCCAACACCTGCCATTAAATAGATATGTATAAAACTCGTGAAAAATCACACTTTCTTCCTTTTACCAAAAATGGCCACAATCAGCATGCCTTGTTCTCCAAAAATCTACGCCTGCGCGAGAAAAATTCAATGAATGACATTTAATGTCAAGATGAGCATCATAACGCCCTTTTTATAAGCAAAAATGAAATTAAATGATTTAAAATGTACATTTGCATGAATCAACCAGAATTAAATCCGTCAATGTAAAATGTGCTTTCCAGAGCTAAACCGAATTTATATTCCTTGAAAATAATAATACAGGGACGGACTCAGGGAATTTCATGAACTTAAAAATACAACAATTTATAATGTAGACCAGAAAGGATTTCTGAATAACGATAAAAGTAACAAAACCGAAATCATGTGGAAAAATAAAAGGTACCAAATTCAATTCGTAACAAATTGGACAAGCTGACATCCGAAGTATTGGACAACTATTGGAAAGCATCTAATCAACATTGATTAAGGAAAATAAACAGTCTTGCAAACACAGCAACTATTTTTGAAGACTAGCCCTTCTACAAAAGGCTCTCTAACTTTAGATTGGTACCTATATTAAGTGAAAATCTTGAACTTACAAATGAATTGATTCTTAAACAGTTTTATAGATTGCCATGGATTTTAACGCCTTATTCGATACGGGAAATGACTTGATAAGTAAATAGGAGAATTGCTTAAATAATATTACATCATTTTTATTCAAACATAATCATGTAAAGGATAAATTCATAAAAGCATATCTACAAATGTTTAAACAGGGGACATTTTCTGAAAATAAGTTATAGGTATTATTTTGTGAGCAATAGCTCATTAATTCGTCGAGTATATTATATTATTTTATTACTTTAAAACATTATTTATTTATTTGAGTTGATTTTTATAGATGGTTGTGCTGCAACAGTTTTTGAAGCCTCCACAGTCACTTTGTTTCAACCAAAAAACTTGCGAAAAAAGAAGTACCACAAAATTTAGTATTAGAGATTCCCAACAACCTTTCATTTACACTGATGAATCTTACCAAGAACTAGAGTATAATCTCATCCATCTTAAAAGTAGAAAATAGTATATTCAACCCTTCATTAGGGGTGTTGGTGAAGACATTTTGAAAATAAAATATATTTATGTGTATTTCGATGAAGTTAAATATTCGTTTGACAGTTTTATTAGGACAACTAATATAGATTTTAAAATTTTTCGTGTATTCGATTTAAGTTATCCCACCGAAGTTTAATGTTTTGGAATTTTATTGAATGGGACTTTTTTGAAATTAAATCTTATAATTTCTATTCTAAAGTTCACATATTATTGGGCAATCTTAAAGCTGTGTAAAAGTTTATTAACCGCATTAACTGTAATAATTAACTAATAAAAGAAATTGTAATGTAACTAAGTATTTCAAATAATTGAATATATAAATATCTTTAATTAACCTGTACAAAATGCATCATCTCAATAAAACATTTTAATAAATGATTGATAAAGTTCATTAATACAGTGTATTAGTCAATCATAGCATTTTATAATACCAATAAACGTAATCATAAAATAATGAAATCATTGTTTAATTAACGATTACATGCATTAATAACAGAAAATACAATTTATAATTCAATTACATTATTCGTTGGCGCGATAAAGTTTTTTATTTTTATAATAAATCCACCACAGATTTTTCAATATATATACTTATTGTTACAATGAATTCTAGTAATAGTTTAATAATAATAAAATGATTTGTTGGACGAAATTTAATGAATTATTTTTTGGTATATTGATACTTTTATTGCATTTATGTACAATTTTGGTTCAGTGCATCTACCGTGTAAAACAGAATTATGAGATATTTATTTAAATATTTTATCAAATTATAGAAATATTTTTTACAACTAATATTAAAAGAAAATGAAATTTAAATAACACGTCTTTAACAAATTCAATGTTAGTGCCTAATTAGAAATTGAGCAGAAATGACTGAAATCAGAATAAATTGTATGACTGAATTCCATTCAATTTCCGTAATTTTTTCTAGAAACTTGAACATTTTGATTTGAACAGTTTCTATAAAATGTCATTTACATCTACTAGCCAAATTTCCGCTAAAAGAAGTATCATTTATTTACCTAAAAATGGAAATAAATTTTCAGGATATTAATTTATTAAATGCAAACTGCTCGTAATTAATTTATAAAAGAGGCAGAGATTTTCGGCACGAAAGGAAAAGTTATTCCGTGATTAAATTGTTCAAACGTAATACAGAATTGACCTTATTTCAATACTGTTCACTTTTTGACATTTCACTGTCACTAAACTCAGTAACGCTATTTTCATAATAACTCTGCGTATTTGCTGTAAAAATGAGAAGTCTCACTTCATCGACAATTCCTTCACGATGAAACGCGCCTTGAATGATTTTTTCAGCGTGCTCTATGTTTCTATTCCAAACTTCTGGTGTAATTATGTCTAGTGCTTCCTGCCAAATTTGTAAAACATATTTGTCATGTTCTGTAATAATGATTTTTTGCAAATCTCGAAATTAATTCAATTGCATTATAATGCCAATAGTATGGGGGTAATCAGAACATCTCATGACCATAAAAAGCTGCTAATTCATCTATAACATATTTAATGGTTTTATGTGCTATCTGTAATAAGTAAGTTTTTTTGCGTTTATTTTGACGGATATATTTTTCAATTGTAACCAATCTATAATTTGAGATTTGGTCCAATATGTATTCGGATGTTTCTCGCTTTTCTGTGAATGATAGGAAGAATTATTAAGAATAATGATCGAAGATTTATCTAAATTATTTAGATGATGTTCTTAAAACCTTTTTAAACCTAAATTCTAAACGTTTAATTATCTTATATAATGTACTTCGTCCGATATCTCATACCTGTTTGTCTTTAAATTTTTTTAATAAACCATCGAAGGTTAGATATTCTGTTTTCATATACAGTGAAAACTGTCTAAGGCGAAAACTAGAAAAAGCGGAATCCTGTTTATTCCAGAAAATATGTACGGTCCCGTGAAAATTGTAGGGAAAATACATAGGCTAAGCCGGAGACTGCTTAACGCGAACATGGAAAGAAAATATAGGTCCGATGGAATAAATTTACGGAAAATTGTGTCTGCATAAGTAATGTAAATAATATCTATGCTTTTAAGATATATAAATTTGTATTTCTTAGAATGAATTAACATTATATTTGTGTATTAAATTTAACCGTGGGACTTTTTAAGGTTATTAACAAACTTCAAAAGGGACTCATTTATACTATTCTGCTAAAACACAGAATTAACAGTTCTTGAAACTACCATGCACTTTAAATCCTAATTGTAAGTACGTGCGTATATGCGCAATTTATTGATGCGGTTACAAGTATTCTCGTGGTGTCACGTCCGCGAATAAAAAAATTGTTTTAGCTAAGATTGTTATTTTTAACTAGATTTTGTGTTTTCTTTAAATAAAAGTGAATCGCACTCTTACATTTAAAGAAAATATTAACCTGGCAAAAGCCCACGAAACTAAAGGTTTAAACGCTAAGCAAATCATCGTTAAATTACACTACGGAAAAACACAAGTGTATGATTCCACAAATGTGCAAAACTTTAAAAAATGTCCACGTATGCATGAAATCAAACATTTAAAATATAATATGATAAAAACTAATTAATAAATGCCTTATGCAAAGCAAAAAATTTATTTAGAGTCACTGTGGGTTACTTATATGTATGTACTTAAAAAACTGTAAATTTGTTTAAAACGGAAGCCTGTGTAAAACGTAAAAATTTCATCGTCTCTTGGGATTCTGGTTTAGACAGTTTTCACTGTACATATCATATATTATGTCACGAATTTGCTATTTTATAGACAACAGTAAATCAAACGATTTTGTTTTTGGAAAACACCTTTTTTGTTGTCCAAGATCACTATTTTGCCTTTGTAAAGCACATACCCTTGATACGGTCTCAGAGGATATTTTTAAAGCCTCTGCTGTCCTTAACTATACTCCCTGCAACGTTCTTAATGGACCACCATTATCGCATTCTCTTTTAAAATAATCATACACGTTCAGTAACAATTTACGACCGTCGTTTTCAATCGAATTTGTTTTGTAGTCATGATTACTACTGTACCACAATACAACTGATGCAAAGCTGAATAAGTTAAAATACTCGAGCACATATTTAATATATTTTATCATTAAATGGTAATTATGTCTAGAAACTTTCTAATAAGTGTTTAGATATTTAACTGTAATTATCCCTAAATTGATAATAGATTACGCAATAAAATTGCAAACCCATCTTTAAATTAGAATATTCTATAATACCTATACAAAATCAATAAAATGGGATTAATGATCTAGTTATACTCCTAACAAGTAATTGAATCTAAAAATATTTATAGGTGGATTTCTTCTTTTCAGTGCCAAATATTAATTTAGCGAAAAGGTAATTCTAAAATAACTTACACTTCCTATTACTAATTTTATTTAGAATCCAATTATAGGTGTTAGGACTTCGTGTAAAATGTATATGTTCTTACATTATCAGCAGTAAAGACGCTTCGCTCAAATGTTAACCAACTTTGAATTAGAACTGTACTACTTTACGGTGTCGTTAAAATCTATTTTTGTTTGCAAATGTTGAACTGAAGTGACCGGCAATAGTGAACTTTACAGTATTTACTATTTGTTTGTTATTTCTATACAGCTCAGATACCTAGCCTGCTATTATGACGTAAAGGAAATCAAATTTTGGTGTAAGATGCTAAATCTTAATCCCTTCTCAGACACTAGCCAGTGAATAGGCTTTAATTTGTAAGTTAGGCAAAAGGGTATTAAAGTCGGTTTAAATCTTCGATACCAAATTTCCCCTTAAAGTAGATGTTACCTGTCTTCTGAGTAAGGGATAATCTTTTCGTAATTACTTGTTTGTCTGTCTCTTTATCTACCTCATTCAAGCACATAAATTATTATCTAGAATACGTGGAAGAACAAAACCATGGTCTACATATCTAATGGCATTTTATAAAAGCGAAAAATCTGTTATCTGCTTTTTAAATGTAGCGATTTCCTCTATTGTGATAATTTCTGTAATATACCCCGATTGCCATTTTTATTTTGGAAAATAAAGAAATATCAATCCAATCAAAAACCGGCGATAATTATGTAAAAATTAAATGTCACCCATACTTTATTCTTCATATTTCCGGTTGGCCAGGCTTTCGTGATTACTACGAATAGTTTATCCACACCATAGTTAGTGTGAAAATTTAAACCGGGATTCGGAAAACATCCCATATACTCAACTCTTTTACATGTCGTTCTCTGCTGAACTTAAAATAACTCGCATTAATTATACACGCTCACTGCAATAGTAATTTGGGTAGATCAGCATGTGGGACTAGTGTGCATACAGATAAATATTTGGAAATGATATGGTCAGAAAATATTTAATTTTATTACTCCTCTTATTACCATTCGTTTTACATTTCGGTTTCAGCTGAATACGACCTATTCATGTAACATTTTTAAATATTTATTCATATACACATTATGCCCACGTCGTGATTTTCACAGATTACCATTGCACTAAACGTATATAGAAAAATAAGACAAAAATGAGATGTTTTTCTGAATTCGCACCTTAAATTTTATAAACCTAGACCCTTTGTTTTTAAATAATGTACATTGATCACTAGGAAACCTTTAAAATTGGGGGAAATATGTAGATAGCACTAATATTATATTATTAGCGTAGATGTCAGTGCATCCAATTAATATTTTGTTCACAATAAAAGAATACTCTATCGAATCGCACTGTTTGTTATGAATTGTAGCATATTCCATAGTACAACGCTTCGATACTTTTGTGGGATTATTTTGTATAATTCTAACAGAGATTTAAGTGAAGAAAATTGTGTTAGTGAAACGAAAACTATTATTCCAGATAAAGCATAATGCCGAAGCAATACTTATAGGTGATATAAACAGTTCCAAAAATAGAATTTCCGGGTTTCTGATGACTAGGCCTACTGATGACCCTTGCGCTTCAGGTTGTCCTGAAACGGCTAGCTCAGAGACATTTTTTTAATGTTGTAAAACATATTTGAATTGGTCATTTGAGAAATGAAATTTGTCCAGAAATATTACAACCGAGAAAAACGAGAAAAATTGACCTCAAGTATTGCTACAAATATTTATACATTTTTCATTATATGATGTAATTGTTGCTGACACCTTACATAACTTTTGTATATTTCATTTTTAACTAAGCACTCGAGTAATTAGTTATGTTAAAAGAATGTCACAGAAAAGTGTTGCTTCTACCAAAAACAAAGTATATTTAGCAAACGAATATAAAAACAAAATCCTATTATATAATATTGTTACAACACAGCAAAGTTAATCATGTATAACATCACCGCCAATTGTAGGCTACTGAAAAACTTCATTGTAAAGTTCTTTCACACCATCCACATGGACATTTTCTAAATAAATACCAAACGTTTTAAGATGCAATACCTTTTTCCTTTGTAGGTATTGATAGATAAGCAGGTTCATGGGTGAGGTTTTCTACCGATTAGTGGATGACGATCTAAATCCTTGTTCTGACAATCCGGATATGAATTCTTTGATAACAACACATCGTTTCTTTTCCTTATGAAGAGAAAAATGGTTGAAGTTAGATATCAGGAAGGGTTGTTTTTTATCCCGGGAAATTTCTTTTTACCTGTGACGAGTGAAAGGCAGTTGCATTTGCAAGACATTGACCACCACTGCTTAAAATGTTTTATTAAACGATTATCTTCATTAATAAGATAAACTAAAAAGTTTCCATTTTAACTTGATAATATAATTTCGGCATATACTTTTAAGGTACACATTGTGCTATGTTTGGGTATTTTCCTTTTTTTCACTGCAGAACATATATCACAGGGCAAAAGGACATAGCCTCGAATTGGAAAATATTACTCAAAACTATCAATGCGTCCTAATTCCACTAATGCACAGTAAAATCCCAGTACTGTATGATTCTTGTTTTGACCACCGCAACCATCAGAAGAGGTATGTAGGTATGTAATTTAGTAACTGCCTTTGGCACTTCTCTTTGGATATAATTAAATAAGAAAGAAAAAGTTTCATTAGGGCTTTTTTACCTAATTCTTCATGGTAAAGGTAACAAAAGGATTTTCCGCTTCCAAGGCTGTGAATATTAAATACATTGACGGTTATCTGATGAAGATAGGAGGTTTTATATATAGAAATCGAAGGCAAATTAAGATTTTGCATGAAATATTTGCATATTGCAAATACTGTTTCAACATTTCAACATGATTCTATGACGTTTGCCGTATTTCATCAAATCTACTTGCTCTGTGAAGTATCTGTTCAGCAATAGCAAGCATTTGACGTTCTTATTCAGTTCTACAGATTTTATTTTTAATGAAAAATGTTCACAATTTCAGCAAGTCTCAAACTTACCGAAAGAAAGACTAGAATGTTCTTTAAATACTTGTAAGTAGAATGCGTACTTGAGATTTTTCACTGCAGGACAGGTTTCCAAAAATAAAATATGCATGGATTATACATCCAGTTTATCACCTATGTAAAAATGCTCTTTACCCGTATAATGTCCAATTTTAGCAGCGAATAACTGAACATATTCCTGAATAAGCCCAATAATATGTCCCGGTTTCCTATTTTCAGGCGTATTTAATCCTCGTAAATTCGTTGGAGGACTACTGACGCTAGCAAGCTGATTTAACCAGCGTACTAGGTCAGTAGTAATACCATAGTTGCTGATAAAGGCTTTCTTGCACACATATATCCTTCCATCACTTGATGATAATGAATGTTAAAAGACATTTGAATGCAATTTTGTACTTTCGAATAATTTCGTGGACGTTGTCGGATAATAGGTACTACATCAATTCGCACGTGTAAATACTGATCTTGTATATTTTTACTTTGAAAGCTTAGAAATGTAGTATATACCTCTGTAATTATATCTGGATTCAATGTTTCGAAACATTTGCTTTTGCAGCTAAATTAGAAACATTTCTTAAATTATATAATTAAGTAATACTAAGCAGCATAACTGACTTGCATGGTTCTCTCTATTTCACTGCATGCGCAAACTTATCTTTATTATTTATATATTTTACGCCTTTTAAACAAGCATCTCTTATTCTTTCCCATCTATAAATTAATTATTTAACGCCCTTTTTACGCTTACTTGCTTTAAAACTAGAAGTTTTCACTTTTATAGAGGCCATTTTCAAAAGCATGACAGCGCAAACATCAGACCTATAATACTAGACAAGTCTTCTTTCACCATATAATGTAAATTTTGCGAAATTTTAGGAGTTAAGGAATCCTCCATATCATGATTGCTCATGCATTCGCTGTGTATACCTGTATACCTAGTAAAAAGTTTCTGAATGAGAACGCCTGAGAACTTTCAAAATTAAATAAAAAGAGTTATAAGTAATATACGGTAGAAATATTTATTATGAATTGAAGTACATTCTATGCCATTAGGTTTTAAGGATGACAACGTTCAAATGATATCCGCGGCTTCGTTTGCAAGAGTTGATCTGGAAGACCAAGGAATTTTCGACTTAATCGTTCTGAACTTTGTCAATGGTTTGGGATGTTAAGTCAGATTATCGTGGTGGCCAAGTGATAACACTTCTCAAAATAACGCAAACTGGAATTTCTTCTCTCAATAACTCCATTGTGTCACCCGCTATACGGCACGTAGCGCTATCTTGCTGAAGTGACATGTAATCTACGACGATAAGATCCAAATATGGCAAGAAAATAATTTATCATGTCTCGATACCTCTCCCTGTAGACATGCGTCGTCATTTCCCTCACATCGCGAAGATGTATGGTTCGGTGACGCCACTCGATCCAAAATTCACACCGAACAGTAAGCTTTTTCTGAATGCAAAAAGTTACTCTAACTGGTGTGGATCGGTATTATACCAAATCCAACAATTTTGTGTGATTACGAAACCATTAATCCAAAAATTCGCTTGATTGTGGAAGATAATTCTTTCATTAAAATTGGGATCCGATTCCAACTGTCCCAGAATCCAGTCAAAAAACATCAGGCGAGCACCGCGGTCACGCGACTATAACTCTTGAATCAATTATATTTTGCATGAATGAAGGCCCAAGTGTTTCTGTTTAACTCGCCAAGTTGAAGTTTCAGAAGGGCCAACATCTTGTATACGAAAAATTGAGACGTTTCGGTTCTCATGCACAATTTCTACAACAGCAGCAACATTTTCATCTGACTGAACGTTATGGCACATTCAGACACTGATAGATCAACGACAAAACCAGTGTCCTCGAATTTTACGATTAGTTACTGAAATACGCATTCAGTAGGATGACCATGTTTGCGAAATTTTTGGCGTGCATTGAACAAATTGTGATAATAAATTTTCACAATTTCAACGCGTTATTAAATCATATAGTTTTCCCTGATTAAATGGCAGGTATGATTGAATATAACATTCTAGAGTGACAACGATGCCAACTTGAACATAACTATAATCAACTTTTAAAATACAGGTGAACCAATTGAAAGACCCTTTAGGTACACAATAGCAATTAGATTAACAATGAATAAACATAGTATATTTAATGTTATATATTCCTCACATAAACTTAGGATCATTAAGGCTCCATTATATATACATCTTACTATTTACTACATACTATCTTACAAATACCTTTTGATTGTACTAGTAAGTGAATATGAGAAGGTATTGACAAGTCATTAGCTTAACACATAGAACGCTATTTTATTTCAAATCAAGCTATATTTATCCAGCAGAGTAACTTCTCACTCTATACACTATTTACAACGCTACCAAACAACCTTTAAGCGTTTGTTTTATTTTAATCTGTAAACCACGTCTACTCAGTATTGCTTCATTCCATGGCTATCTCTGCCTTCAGATTTTTTTAAGTTTGAAAATTTGTAATGGTCGGCTAAATAGGGGGGAGCGCTTAACTAATTCAAAGCGAACTGCCTCAATTTTCCTTAATGCAATCGAACACTTGTAAGTAAGAGTATTGTCCTTCAAGCGAAGTAGATCTTGGTACCTTTCAACAGTGTTTATCCATATTCCTTTCCCTAAGATTTGTTAGAAATGTAAATGAAAACAGCGACTCTCACAGTTTTACTCTAATCGAGATAGACTAATATAATTACTATATTTTTGTACCAATAAATTCTAAAATTTTTATACAGGTGGATTAACGCATTTTTGTTTCTATATTATAATGATCTACTTCAATATGGTTGAAAACTGGTGTGCTCTGCTAGGTCCGCCTAGCGCCCATTCCTAATATAGTTATATGTTATGGTTATTGTATTTCTTTCTATAGTATAAGTATTTCCCTTTAAAAAGTAGGAAAATTTATTTACTAACTGAAAACTAAATGAGTTCCGGTAATGGGCTATAAGTATTGAAGATACTAGAAAACCGCAATTATAGTCTCGAATAGTCTGAATCATATTGTGTCACTGTTACTGATCACTATCACTAATAAGGCTTTAAAAATCGTCCAAGTGAGAAAAAGGGTTACACTTCGCGGCAGGTTACGAAGTAGAAAGCTGCGATGATTATGGGTTAGTGACGTCCTGTTGCTGAAGTCAGGTTCGGCCTCTTATATCATGAAGGTATGCTATGTCATATTCATTAATTGTGTTGATAGGTTCATGAAGTTGTGTGTTTATGAGATTTAGTAATATTATGTCTAATTTGTTTTGAGGGTGTATATGATTTATTTGCGTGTATTGCATGTTGTGTAATTTGTTTGTGTAGTAAGTACGTTTGTATTTTATGTGAGGTGTTGTGATATGTAGCGAAATACGTGCGTTTTGAAAATGCGCATGTTTGTCATTTGTTTAAATGTGTGATGCATTGTAAGAGTTTGATGTTAATCTTTTCTTCAGTCTAGCTTTATGTTATAATATTGCTTGTGTAATGAATTTATGTTGGGTCTATAAGGTAGAAAATAGGTGACATAATTATTCAAGGTTAGGGTTGTATTGTCTGTTATTGTTTTGAGTATGTTATCTTTGCCACAATGGAAGCTTTCTGGCAGAGTTCGTTAAATGTTACAAAGTCGTTTGGGTTTTGTAGCATGTGTTACGTTTTTGTTGTATAGGCGTGTCCTCAGTTGTCGTAGTTGATCTCTTGTTATGGTACAGTTAAGATAACGTATTCTGGTGCCTCTGTCTATCGGCAGATGTATGTAGGGTAGGATTCGTGTCCAGTCAGGTAATGTATGAGATCCTGGAAGGACAAAAGTAACTATTTCATCAGCAAAATCTGAAATTAGGCAGGAATTGATGGGTTCCTCTGCCTTTCGTATGGGAGTCCCATTCTATATGCCAAAGGTTTAGTATATATACGGTTATGTCAGATTTGATCGCTGGTCCTACTCCCAGTATCTTGTGCTTTAATACACTGTTTAAGTATAGCCTAGCACTTTTCAGACGGATATTTAAGTTGTTTTGTGCTATTCGGGCAATTTTATATAAACTTATCGTTTCCTTTTGGCACACGGTATTAAGATTCTGTTTGAAGTTCAGCTTTTCGTCTATCGTTACCCTTCGATATTTGGTGCTTTTTGCGCATAACATCTTGATTCTATTCAGTTTTATTACTAGGTCCATCTGTAAAAAACCTCTTACCCAGGTATATATCGTCTTTTCCGGTGAGATTTTAACCTTGAACCCTAAGCACCAGTTATTAATCCAGTTTAGTATATTGATGGGTTTCGTCTCAAGGTATCTACTGGATTCTGCTTCTAGGAGTATGGCAACGTTGTTTGGATAGGCGATTGTTTTTAATATGTTTTTGCTTTCGTTTAGTGCCAGGAGCAGGTTATCTAGAACTGCATTCCATAAAAGCGGACCACAAATGGAGCCTTTTAGGCAGCCTTTAGTTATTCGCTTCTAGATGGAGTTGTGTGAATCTTTGACAGCAACATACTTGTCCTGGCAATTGCTCTTAATGCTTTTGAGTAAGTCTCATGGTATGTTAAACATTTGGAGGATCGAGATGACTGCTGATCACCAAATCTTGTCGAATGCGCCGCTAGCGTCTATGCAAATGAGTGCCATATACTTTATATTTATATATTTATATATTTATATTTATATTTATATATTTATATAGGAGATGGAGTCTAAGAGACTATTAATGACATCTTCTGACAATCTCCTTTTCCCAAAGCCAAATTGATTTGTATTCCTTCCGTTGTCTGTGACACGTGTAGGATCTTTTCTGGGGTTTACCTAATGTATTCAGTAGGTATATCGGCCAGAAATATTTCGTGTCTTGTGTGCCCTTTCCCTGTCCTTTTTTAAAAGTATTAATAGTTTCCTACCTCCAGGTGTTCGGGATTTTGCCTAGTGTTAGGCTTTCGTTTAGCAGTGCCGTTATTATCGATGTTAGTGTGTATTTAAGAATTTCAATGGTCTCGTTTTTGATTTGGTTAGGTCCGGATACTTCTTTATTGGAGGGTGTATCAATTGCGCCTAAGATTTCGAATGTTGTGATTGTTAGTGATATGTTTTGGTTAGTTATTTGGGAATATGTTTGTTCTTTTACGATATTTTGTGCGAGATTGTCTGTATGTGTGTGTGTGTGTATGTGTGTGTGTGTGTGTGTGTGTGTGTGTGTGTGTGTGTGTGTGTGTGTGTGTGTGTGTGT
>JAHWXV010265439.1:0-18398 GCA_024586415.1 Phrixothrix hirtus | reverse complement strand
TAACACCAGCAGACCATGGTTTCGCCCTGTGGGGCTCATCAGTACTGGGTAGCTAGCCACACTGGTTGAAAATGCAAAACTTCTATTTAAACACTCTACACAGTGTATTTGTCAATATATATATATATATATATATATATATATATATATATATATGTATATATATATATAGGGAAATCAAGTACTACGTATAATACTGTATATCTGATACACATGTGAATACGGTCTGTGAGAAAATTAGCTATTATACGCTTCAATAAAACATTGTGTACAATAATATCACCTATTGTGGTATATGTTTACTAAGATTATTATTCGTAGCGTAAGTAAATATTACATAAACCCTATTTAAATCAAAAAAATCAGTGAATTTCAACTAGTATTATATTAATATAAGTGAATTTACATACAGCAATAGTTAGTGTTTCATACTTTGAATTATTAAGGAAACTACAAACCGACAACTTTAGTGAGGGTTCTACGTTCTGTGAGCACAATGGTAAATGAATCATCCACAAAAAGAATTGAGTTATTAGAAACGTACATGAAACACATTTACGAGAATTGCAAAAACGTAAGTAAAATATCCTAATCTGCAGTTTATTTTTATTATTGCAATAGAGTAATAGTCATAGCAACTACAAAGTCAAGTTCAATAAAAATGAAGGAGATTACCCGTAACTATCAAGACGTTAATGTTTAAATTTGCTACTTTACAGGTGTCTAACAAAATCGAGTTTTGCAGATCTTAACTTAGTGAAACCCTAAAGCAATTATTTAATGAAATCGAAGCCGGGTTACGGATTTAGAAAAAAACCGTTCACGATTGGTAACCAGATTTTCTTATTAAATCTGCGTTAGTAGATAGTCATCTGTTTATGCACAATTATTTAAAGTTCGAACCATATACTAACTGTTCGGTGAGAATAAAATCAATTGATCCTGACGCTTGCACTAGCAGCTTTGAAATTGAATTTTAAATTAATAAAACAATCCGAGACAGCTGAGGTTCT
Source organism: Phrixothrix hirtus (assembly GCA_024586415.1). Classification (NCBI taxonomy): domain Eukaryota; kingdom Metazoa; phylum Arthropoda; class Insecta; order Coleoptera; family Phengodidae; genus Phrixothrix; species Phrixothrix hirtus. Next base: position 17,385 of record JAHWXV010265439.1, on the reverse strand, counting down.
GCTGCTGGCAGTAGGTTTTTTAATGGTATTAGGGAAGTACTAATATCAGCTAAATTCGAACCTGAGTCCTTTAAGTTAAGCCAACTACATCCCAATGGTTTATTTTCGAAAACATTTATAACCGGACAAAATAGCGGTAAAGGAGAATACTCAAATCCCGTTTAAAATTATTTAACATTCAGAACAATTAAAAAAAACGAACCTGTATGCTGAACTGTATACTTTCGTTTACAATCTTATTAAATAAAGCTGTATGTTTTATAACCTTAATCATGTAACGAACTATAACGAGCTGAGACGCATCTTGCACCCCAGGGGTTACCAAAGATGTTAATTTACCTGAATTAGCTGATTTGCTTCGGTCACCACAGTGGAGTTAGAGGGAGATCCTACATCTATACTGAAACTAATTGCGTAAAAATTCAGGAATGGTTTGCAAACGTCAAAAATCAAGGAAAAGTCGTGCTTTATGGGCACCAATTTAGCTTAGTTGTTGTAACTGTTAGAACTTCTGAAATGGGACGGTAAAGTGTCCTATTTCAAAACCGGAAGGATGTACTGTTATTATGGTGTAATCACTAGTTAATTATTTAGCTTACGCTATTGGGTAGGCGCTTCAACTCAATTCGAGATATTCACAACGAAAAATGCTTTACTTACTTAGGTCCAACGTTTTTCTGTAAGAAACTGTTATTTACTACTACTAAAGTTATTCGTGACAGATCGTCCGCTTTGAATAAATTAATGAAGATAACATAAAATAATACAGACAATACAAGAACATTTAAGCTATCAATTACCTAATCAATAAAATTGTAAAATAGGTGACCCCTGGATTTGATTTCTAAAGACTATCTTAATTAATAATAACAAAGTACTAGCCCTTTCTAATGGTGACTTTAATTTACGGTAATTATCTAAATTAAACAAATATTTTCATTTCGTTAATTAAATCTCACACAAGAATAAATTTTCTAGCTGCTACTTGGTTGAAGTATGTCTCTCAGCGGTTTGTTACTATATTACGATTGTCGGATTCCCAAGTGAAGCTTAGTGACTTATAGGGTGGAAGGAAATTATCGAAAAGGTGTCACTTACTTGTACTTGTACTTGACCTTTGATAGTGTAACATTTGCAGCGGAATATGTTAATGTGTAAAAGCCACGCAAAATCGTATTTATTACAAATACGTGCGCCTTACGTTTCCGCGAAATTACCAGAAGAATAGTTTGATAAGGAATTTTAAAAGACAACGAGAAGTGAACCATGAGTGAGTGACCGCGAAGTAATTTCAAATAAATATTGTTTATTAAACCGCATGTATATAAAATGTAATTAAGCAAAACTTAAAGATAACCAAATATTACACAATAACCAAACTATCAAATAACCGTTCAAGTATGAATAAAAATTGCTACCGAAATAATAACAAGCGTAAGGCAATTTTAAAATACCAGTGTAATTAACTAAAGAATATTAATTGGAATTGCGAAACAAATAAATTGTTAACCAAAGCAAATAAGGGATACGCTTATCAATAAGTGTAAAGCTAATAAAAACTATCAGAAACGTTCGAGGAACAGAGAGGGATGTAACCAATATCTGTATAAAAGAACGAAGCTTTGAGCAAAAGAGGGCAGTTTTATTGCAGTCCCGCGCGCGAACTAACCCCAACAGCTCTTTTCATTCCGTATTCGAGCTGACACCGCGTAGTTCTGTCGATATAGAGCAGACGCATCTTTGCCACGAAGGCAGAGATAATTTTATTGTATTGAAAATCGCTTTGTTAATCACAAACCGACCGCTTCGATATAATTACATTATAATTTTAAAACCGTTGTCGCAAAATTTAAAATTGCAAAATTAGTTCAGACATCCGCAACGGTGAAAATCCCCTTGTTATTGCCAGATCCGTATAACTTATTGCTGAAAGCATACGTGTGCTATGTAGTGGGAGGCTTTCAATAATAATAAAGGATAACTAGAACACTCGCACGTTGTGTTGATTTTGTAGCGGATGTGTAAGCATCACTAGAGTCCGAATTGACGCCGTCGTCAAACCGTCTCTGAGTTGTATATGTAGTGAGAGCCAGTTTCACGCCAGCATCCTCTTTGATAGGCATCATTGCCTGAACCGGATAGGTTATTTTACGAACGGAGCACGTATGCAAGCGACGTGACCCCTTTCCCAGCTGAAAAGATACTGAACTTGTTCAATGAAGATTTACAAGTAACAAGAGGACAAAATCTCTGTCAGACGGACGCGATTTCTTGTGAGGCACACAAAGCGACGTTCCGCGTCTATCAAAATTAATTTTATACCGCGAACGCCTTCTTTTACTTTGAAAGCTGTTTATCTTAACGAGCCAAAATTATTTTGATTTATACTTATTAATTATTCGTTCTTGTAAATTTGTACAAAATATGCGACAGCACTGATTTGAGTTATAATTTCCGTTATTGTGAATAATATTACTTTTTAAGGTTTTGTACATCTTGTTATTTCTTCTGAACTTAATTATTAAATATACGATTTGAAAAGATCGTTTCGCATAAAAAGTCACGACCTCTTTCGAGGGTCTTTCCATTTTAATACATAACTTTCTCGTATTTAGGATGACCTACTTCGAACTGTTACAAGGGAGAACTCCAGCGACAACTGAAGCCTGCTACTATACCAAACCGACGAGCATTTCCGGCTGCGAAAATATAAATAATTTTTCCTGACCACGTAATTAAAAGACCACGCTTTGAACCATTACAGTAGTAGGGTCGAATGCCTGCTTTACTTTATGAATAAAGTGTACGTGACAGACTTTCTACAGCCCTATGAGGACATTGCTTATTATAATTTTATGTTAGCCTTAATCTTACAGAAAGGCAAACTCAGTAACCTTCTGATTGATATATGCAATCCTACAGGTATAACAAGTACTGTTATAAATATTTGTTCTTTTTATCGATGTTTTGCTATTGTTTATATAATCCTGTGTTTACTTCACTTTTATCTAGATGGAGTAAATTTCACTTAACCGGTCCGTCGAGCTCTCGGAGTTATAATTTGAATTAATACTTGTGACGAAGCACACTTTGCCGTTCAATTACACTACATTCTCTCCAGAATTGTAGAACGACTGGCGCCTTACTTTATTTGAGTTCTTTCATTTTAGGAACTCCACCGCTCAAGTATGAACTTCAACTGGTTCGGTGAAAAGTTGATGTATTATAACGCCTATACCTATACATGACCCCCATACTCTATCCCGTGCTTCTGAGCTAGAAGTCGTGGCAGAGGTATTCTTAGAGAATTGAAATATATGTAAATTTATTTCATTTTTCTAATGTTGGATCTTGATTAATTTTAGTTACCATCTACAAGTGCTCTTATAAGCAATATTGAGCAATACATGGAGTTTAAGGAAACAGCAAAGGACGCTACATAAAAGTTTGATAGCTGTTACGTTAAAGTATGCGAATTAATTACATAAACGTTTAATATCTGCTTCATTCAGCAAGAAATGTTTCTATTTTAAGTTTCAAGCACTTAAACTTTATTGACCTCCACATTTCTTGAACATCAAAAATTCACCCTTATAAAATTTTAAAGAGATTAGGTTATTTCTAAATTTAATTTCATTTACTATTATTCAACACAAAATTCGGTGTATCTTGTTTAAAAGTAAATAATTTGTTATCTTGTAGCGGGAATTAAAGGGCCCTATGCCCCTGAGGTTATTAAAATTAGTAATTCCCCTGAATTAGCTGATTTGCTCCGGCCACCACATTGGAAGTTGGGAAGGTTCTACAATTGTGATGAATTCAATTAAGCTAGCATTCAACGATTTTAAGTAGATATCCAAAAATTCGGGAATTAGTTGTAAATATGGGTGCCACTTTGTTTTTAACAATAACGAAAATATAATAGTCCAAAGTTCTGTTGTTATAGAAGTCGGTAAAACAAAGAAACCGACATATAAACCTTTAGACCGGGGATTGTATTAATACGTACTTACGGTAAGGTAGCTTTTTATGCACGTCGCTGGGTTCCCTTTTAGATGAGGTAAAACTTCGACAGACTATCTAAATTGATTATTCACTTAAAAATTAACTAGTTCCTGAAAGAAAGTACGTATTATTACAACTACAGGTCTACATATAAAAATAATAATAAGATCTCTACTTAAAGATCGAACATAATGAAAAGTAAAGAATATGGGTTACAATTACCAATTTACATGTCTCCCTGGAGAGGAATAATGGAAACAATAACTTTCTATATCTAAATCAAGGGAGTCTTGCGTTGCTAATAATTAAACCAGTCCAAAATTAACAAACGATATTTGCCCTAATGGCCTTAATAATATAAACAATTAAAAATATAAAACGTTAGTCTTTTATTTGTGATACTAACGAACTCGTCTTGAATTTATACCTGATTGATTAATCGTCCCAGCAGAGTTAAATTAACGAGGGGTGTAAATCGGCGGAGCTTAAATAACGAATAAATCACTTACTTGTTGTTCTGAAGATCGATAACTTGTCGAAGGAATTGAAAATAATAAACATGATGCCTAGGATATTCTTCTTATCTTATTTTACATAAAACCTTGTTGGACTTAAACCCTTTGGTTCCAAATCGACCGAAAATTGAAATTGACCCTTTTTATTACGAATTCTCTCTGGGCGGAAATAGACCAAATTTCTACCAATTTGATCCCCTAATACATCATATGGGTAACTCTTCAATTGTATTTTTTGAAATTCGCCTGGACAGGCCTTACTGAAGCGCAACCCAACTCTGCAGCTCTCAGATCTCTACTATCCGTAACCAAAGCATTTCTCCTTGAAATGTTTATTTTAGACTTGCAAACCTTCTCACAGGAATTGCTGAATACGTATTTTTAAGAAAAATGCTCCTGTTTTCTAAAACGTAACCTGCGATTCTCGAACTTTAATAATTGTTGTTACAATGTAATTATACAATTTACCATTGTGGTTTTGGCATAAAACTGATACTGGTAATTCACCAACTAGATTTTATTATTACTACGTGGATGTATGTACCGGGTGTTTCCAAATGAATGACCAATGTTGTAAGAATTTTAGACGCGCTTACAATCTTTCGATAATCATTTGTAGTACATCATCATTCTATAATTTGATAATATTTATGCACCTGTAAAAACCTGTAGAAGTTATTAAATTCCACTTTTCTAGTAATACTTTAAGATGTCTTGCTAAAAAAATTAGGAAAGCTACAAGCTGAGGAAAATATTTTGTTATGCTTATTCTGAGTGCTTATGTATAGCCTTCCTTTATAATTTGAGAAACTATTATTCGGTATCAAATAAAACTTCAATTTTGTCAGGGGATTCTTAATTAGTTTCCTGGGTTTATAAATCAAAATGTATGTTAGTTAATACTTGTTACGATTATTTTGGCCTAAGGTATTTCATTTGGATCAGCTTGCGGTAATTCTTTGTATTTTAATATTAATAAGCTGTTAATGTCAATATATTGGACTTACAATTTTTGCAGGCATCTATTAGTTCTATATTTTAATCTACAAAGTTACCGTTCATCAAACTATAGACATTGTTATTCCCTGTTAATTAAATGGTTTACTTCAATTGCACTCATTAAGTATTTTTCTTTCACAGACGAAGTAAACTTATCGAGTTTTCAACGAATCCGCGAATTAAATTATTTATTTAATAGCGTAAACGACCCAGAAAAGTTTCGTTGTGCTTCTGCTACTCGAGACGAAGCCTTATCAGGTTTGAAATGTTTTGCTTTCATTTATGTGCTACAAAATCTATTTACACCATTTTCGTTGTGACACTCTGTGGTATATAAAATATTTGCTTGTATTAAATATTGGCTAAATCTTAATGATGTAAGCATTTGGATACAAATTTATTCCAGGCCCATATTCGAACCTAGGATTTTTATTCACTGCACAGTTGATTTACCAAGGTTTCTTATCGTACTCAGGATGATTTTTTGTTACTTGCGACTTGTTATATATTAACTATATTGTGTTCAACTGGGGATTACAAGTTGTTTTATTTCATTTAAATAAAATAATGTCAAATGTTGGCTTACGTCAAGAATAAACGAATCTCAATTTATCAATAATAATTATTGTATTAGTATAAAAAATGCAGGACTCCTCAAATAAATAGTTGTAAAGTATATTAATGTAACAAAGGTAAAGACCTAAAAGGTTAATGAATTGATATTTAATATTAAGTCCGCCTGAGGAAGCGGCATATTTATATTTAAGAATAATATAAGACGAACTAGGTTTCAGAAAACAAACTTCAAGATTAGAAAATTGATGTAAACTATACGAAGTTATTTAAATGTAATGCTATAACAAAGATTACACATGTCAGTTTTATACAACAGTTAATATATATTCTCAGACGATGATGAGTTTAGACAGACATAGTTACGATGATGGAATATAAACTAGATATCTATTGCAGACTTATTTTATGATATCATAGTGGAGAGCGATATATATTACTGGTTTCCTTTATTCATAATAAAGAATGTGTATATTTTTGCAGTCGTAATACCAGCTCACCGTTGACGATGCGATATCTTGAATAATCCTCTCAGCAGTACTATACAATAAAACTTAGTATTTTTAGTACCTAAAAAACACTTTTCGTGTATTAAATTTCTACTCATTACTTATTTATGTGAGCTATCTTCACGGACACTAAAGAATTTGAATGATCAACAATTAATGTTATCTCCCACGGCTGAATTATGATATCCCGTAAATCTTGGTAACTATAAATCCTAACGTCGCATGCTAGGAATTTTTTAATAGAAAAAATGTAAATTGTTTTTAAAGGTTTTCTAAGAATGAATTTGGTGAAGAAAACTATGTAAAGTAGGTATTTTGCACTATATAACATTACATCGTACATTAAAATTTAATAACTAATATACATGAGGCGTTGAGAACTAGAGTGTCCCATCCCCAAAAGTTGAACACTGAGAAAAATTGACATTTAAATTTAAAGTATTAATTAAATCCAGTTTAACGGAAAACTAGGGCACAAATTTTACTACTTTTATTGAAAATGTGCAGCATGTAATGGCAATAAAGTTGGGTACGAAAATAAATAAAAAATATATTGAAATAATGATTTTGATGTGGGTTAGGCAACTGTTGCATAATGAGAAATGTACATTTTTGACAAATTTACGTGTAACCTATCTTATAGTTGTATCGTATTTTCAAAAGGTGAATAAGTATTTTAAGAGTATAACCTACTTGTATAATATGACAATCAATACTAACTCGTTATATAAGTAAATGGTTTATTAATGGATTTTAAATGTATGATACATACGTATATTGTATAAAAATATAAAATAAAACGACTCCTACTTCTCAATATCTTCATCGAGGGTATAATCTTCTCCGCCATAGTCATTTGTAAGTTCACCAATTGATCTTATAGAAGCTTTTATGAAACTATAAAGGTAATGATGAATTAGGGAAATATAAGACAGTAGTGCTTGAAGATCGCAATATTTTCTTTGTTCTATGGGTCTTCTGTTTGGATAAAGCAAATGTAAAGATTAAAATTCGCAGGGTCCGCAAAGTTAGCACACCTACCAGAGGCACTAATGAAAATTTTTCAGTCAATCGTTAGTGCTTTGTTAGTGCTTTCTAGTGCCATATTAAAAAAAATGCCACATTAGGCGTTTTGGAAAAAACGACAATTCAAGATGGCATGTTAACTTCACGCTTCGTAGAAAGCACTAACGAAATTTTTTCAGCCAATCGTTAATGCTTTGTTGGTGATTCTTAGTGCCTCATTCAAGAAATTTGCCACACCAAGAGTTTTCAAAAAATCAACAATTCAAGATAACGTGCTAAATACACGCTTCGTTGAAAGCACTAACGAAATTTTTTCAATCTATCGTTAGTGCTTCTTAGTGCCTCAGTAGAAAAAGTATATATAGGAAAGTAGATTTAGATATAAAATTACCTATTCAGTGGTCTTGAAAGACTTTGACGGGGTTTCTTATATATTAAAAATCTTGTTTTAAATTTAATTTTAAGTTTTTGCATGCTATTTATTCAAATAGGTTTCAGAAGTGGTATTTTAAACAGTTATCCTATCCATCCAACTTATTAACCACACTATGGAGGTCCTCTTATTAATCGATTCTGGCAATTTCCTTAGAGAAACGGTTAGCACATATCAGAGAATACGAGTATAAATAAAATAAAGAAACGATTTCTCCTAAAAATGGCACGAATTGTAAAAATTAGTTCGGCACAAGTGAAAAGCCATAAAACTGTAATATAAACATTTCCATGGACCTTTACTTGTGCCGAATTCATTTTTAAAATTCGTGCCACTTTTAGGAGGAATCTTTTCTTTATTTTATTTACATTAAACTACCTCCTAATATAAACAATAGATGGCACTGCCATTATAAAACATATCAGAGAACAATAACGCCCTAAGAAATCTAGTAAAGGAAAATCATAACTGCAATTTTCAAGAAAATCCCAAAAGACCGAAAAATGACATACACATAGTGGCACTTCCGCTTAACTGATTTTGATAAAAATTATAACGTGTCCTTTGTGCATGCGCTAGGCTTAAATATGAAAGTTCAATTTTCTACGACTTTTTGGTTTTATATTATTTTTATAACAAACACACATATATAACCACACACACTGCATAATTTTTAAAAACACTACTTTTTAACTTAAGAGACCCGACATAGTGTTTTCTATTAAGTATCTATTATTTTAAAATTAAATTTAAAGTTTGGATGAGTTCGAAAATGGCGTTGTACAAGATTTTATGTACAATATTTTTTTTATAAATGTATGGGTTTATTAATAAAAGTTAAGCAAATTGAGATATTTATCTTAGAATTCTTGATATTCAGTTTTTAGTGGAAATACTTGTATTCAGTTTTGATATTTATAGCATAAGACAGCAAAATTTTTGTTAAAATCGGATAACCGGAAGTGCCATTTTATTCATATCATTTTCGTTTCTTGCGATTTTCTCGAAAACGTTATGATGATTTTCTTTAAAGTTACTACGTTTCTTAGGACTTTGGCATTCTTTCATGTATACAAATTAGTATCTCTAGAAAATTTCGTGAATTGAGTAATTTTGAGAGTAATTAAGCAGTTAAGCAGGGCCGCGTATGGTTAGGAATTGGGTGACCGTTAATGTATACCATTTAAGTGTCATTATTTTTATTGTTTATTTATTTAGTCTATTTTAAACCTATTTTAAATATATGTCTAAATGATTATCTTATTGAAAATATTTCACCACACAAATATCCTTATCTAGGACTGTGAAAATAGTTGAAATCTTCATAATCGATCTTCAGAACGAAAAACACGTGTTTTCATACTTTTATTACACTTACGGAGCACCAACAACTAGCATACAAATTTTCATTAGTGTTTTCAATGAAGCGTGAAGTTAGTCAGCCATTTTGAATGATCGTTTTTTCGACAACGCTTGGTGCGACAAATTCTTTTAATGAGGCACTAAGAAGCACTAACGATTGGCTGAAGAAATTTCGTTAATGCTTTCAACAAAACATGAAATTAGCACGCCATTTTGAATTATCGCTTGGTGTGGCAAATTTTTTTAATGTGACACGAACGAAGCACTAACTATTGGTTAAAAAATTTTCGTTAGTGCCTCTAGTAAGCGTGATAACTTCACGGACCTAAATTGGTAGTTCACTTTGCGTATTGATAGATTAAAAGTGTTGAACAATACATCTTTTGAGTTAGAAAACTTGAAGTGAAAGCGATAGTTTGTCTCAGAAGTATATCTGATCCATTGTGTTTTCATCCGTTCCACCTTAATACAATTATCACGTATTTTTCGATTAGTCGACAATTTTTTTAATAGTTTGGTTGAGAATAAATCATTCTTGGTCATTTCAACTACTCTAGAAGGATGTTTCTTACGAGCAGATTTTATGACGGTGATCCAATGATTTAGTGCAAATATGTCTTTGTGGAGTTTCGTTTCCTTCTCGACCACTACATAGTCGCGATCACAGGGAAGATAGGAGTGGCCTAACAACAAATTTGTGATCTATTTCATTTAGAATAAAATTTGTTGGTGCTGTTATAAAATCATAAATCAGTGCCGTTTTAAAATTTCTATTTTTTCCTTCACATTGATCACTGTACATTATGATTTTTTTCTCGAGAACGAAAACTTTACAATAATGTATGAGGCATGAGCCTATTTTTTGAGGACGTCTTGAGGCAATTGATTCATTCCAGACGTACATAGTTGCAGTGTTCTTCACTAGATCTTGTATTCCGGGCAAAATCATAATAACGTAATTTAACGAAAGAAATTACTTTCAATATACTCCGTGGCATGGAAATCGAAACACCAAGAAGGCGTAGGAATTTTTGACCAAACTTGGCGGAAATGTTTAACTACTAAAAGGCAACAATTGATTAAAATTTCATTATTATGGAACAAGTGATAATGACTTATCTGAAGGTTATTTCAGATTTTTATAATAATGTTGTATGGTGTATGTTTTGCGAGATTTTGTTCTGTTTTTTAATGTTTTCGATTGTGATTATTTGTTTTTGAGGGCGTGATCAGGTCTAGAATGCACCAACGTGGAAATTACCGTCAATTAAGCGAATTTGAGAAAGGTTGTATTGTTGGTTCGAGCGAAGGTGGTTTATCGTTCAGAGAAATTGCAAATCGCCTTAACCGAAACCAATACACCATTATTCACTACTATCAAGCATAGACTAGGGAGGGTGAGGAACGTCGCAGAAGAGATATTGGAGAGGCGTAGAGGAACAAATAAGGTGCAGTGTCGCCATCTTGGGCTTAAGGCCTATTCTCCACTACCAGATCAACTTCAGATCAATGGTTTGCTAACGAGGGTCGTCTTGTAACCCTTCGAATGGTTTATCGCAGAATCAGAGCTTGCGGCTTGCAATCCTATCGGCCACATCTTTTGTTACCGCTAACGGCTCAATAGCGACAGCAACGTTTGGAGTGACGTAGGGCGTGGTTCAGCGATGAATTTAAATTCTGTTTGGGGATATATGATGGCCGTATGAGGATCAGATGAAGATGTGGCAAACGTCGCAATGTTGAATTTCATGTTGCGAGGCATGTGCGCCACACTCTGATGATTGTGGTATAGTATACTATAACTTAGAAGACCAGGTCTCGGTTGGTATTCATCCGAGGCAATATAATCGCCCAGCGATACGCAAATGAGGTGCTAGGGCCCTATATTCTTCCATTTATTCAGCAGTTGGAAGACTCGCTTTTCCAGCAGGGTAATGCCCATCCCCATATTGCAAGACGTTCTATGGACCGTTTTGCGGAGGATAATTTCAATATCTGCCATAGTAACCACGATCTCACCATCGAGCGTGTTTGGGCATTATGTGGAGAATACTGACGAACTTTTTGCATCCTCTGCAGACGCTGCAAGCTCTACAGCATGATGTTCAGGTTGCATGGGACATAATATCTCAATAGGAAATCGACCATCTGCTAAATTCAATGCGGCGAAGAGTGAGGGAGTGTGTAACTAATAAGGAGACCAATCATTTATTAATAAACATTATGTTTATATTTTGTTCTTTTTCTTTAAAATTTTAATCAACTTCTACCTTTTGGTAGTTGAAAGTTTTTGCCAAGTTTGATTAAAAAATTCTTACACCTTCTTGGTGTTGCGATTTCCATGTCACTGACTATAATTACTATCGTATCACTGCAGTAAAAATAAACAGCAGACGACTTCAGCGACATTCCCCAATAACTAAGAATTATTGAAAACGTTTGTGGCAAATGCACTTTAGGCGATCTTGATTGTTTCGTTATCTGCAAAAGTGACCTAAACACATTAAGCATTTAATGAAACAACCAATATCGCGATGCTAGAACGCTACTTGTTCTTCTGTTTATGTAACGGTTGAGAAGTTAAGGTTGGGCCAGTATTCTACTGAAAATACTTAGCTTGAGGATTACGAACAATCAAAGTAAATAACCATTAGATATTGTGGATTAGACCAGTCTAGTTCTCAACGCCTCATATGTTATTAGGTAATTCTGTATTAGTTGAATTCAGCCTAATTTATTTCTATAGTAGTTTAATTTAGGGAAATTGGGTAAGGCTGCCCTGTTGCTGTTTCCGAGTTGAGTTATTTTTCACTATTACATTTGCTTACCAATGGTAACTGTATTTATAACAGCTTACCGAACTATTCTTGATCTTAACCCATTCGCTGTGTGTGCTCGCTCCTTGGTCATCCTTAGGATCTACACAAGGATTTTTAAATAAGAATGTTGTGTAACGATTTTAGCCATTTAGTGTACTTGTATTGTATGTATAATAATGTGTCAAGGTCGTAAGTGACATTTTCAGTAACTTACGCGTAAAGGCGTCATACGCACGTACTGCAATGTTCGTGGAATTGTTCGTATAACGCCAAATGGCGTTGTGTTAAATAAATTCCGTTTTTATCTGAAAATGGAAGAGAGGCTAATAAAGAACTGCTAAATCAACATTTTATATTTTATTACTACGTACATCACAAAAAAAGTAACACAAACGAAGTTTTTTTGGGATAGATTACAGGAAAATAAGGTAATGTCGACTTACTGAAAATCATATTTGCAAAAAGTGAAAATTAAGCAACTTTAGTGTGACATAAACTAAAGAAAAGCTCGTTGTACAATGCAGACTTTTCTGGACAAGCTTGGCATGCCCAAACCGTAAAATCGCAGAAGTTCAGTTTTGTCCCAGGGTATTTGCAAAACAATATATATGAGCTGAATACTAGGAATTGAAATACTTGAATAGCTAACTTTTTGTACCAAAATAGGGTCTTCCAAATATAGGACATCGTTTAGTCTTGCTTGTCTTCCACCTACGTCCTTGTTGTATTCGACAATTGGAAGACGTTTCTCCTTTACAATGCCGCCTTTATTTTTCACTTCTGTCATAGTATTCACAAATTCTGTTGAGATATAAGTAACTTCACGTTTGTCTGAGCTATAGTTTCGCCAACATTCAATTTGGTATCCACAATTTCTTTGGGTGTACCTTTCCTGTCACTGAGTAACGTCCCAGTACAATAGGTTTCATTACTCAATAATGTAGTTGCTAAATCACAACTATTGTAGTAATTGTCCATAAAAACGGCGTCCTTTATTTAAATAGTGCGCCATTAAATGCATAACAACTTTATGAGCATATCATTTACCTCCTAGATCATCTAGTTATCTAGTGCATACGGCAAAATTGTGAACGAGACCACTTGGTTCACTTAGCATGCATAACTTGAGACCGTACCTATGTCTCTTGTTTGCAATTTGTTGCCTAAAAACAAGTAAGCCACACCATAACACAAATGACTCGTCAAGATATAGGTAATATACCTGTCGCAACTTATTATTGAAATAATTTAAGGCTGATCTAATTTTATATAAACGATCATCAGAATTGGGTTGATTTGGTTCAGGATCTCTGGTAAAGTAGAGACACCTTAAAATGCCTAAAAACCGATCTTGGCCCATTTTCTCAGAAAAGCACTTCAAATTAAATGATCGATTGATCTTCCAATAGTCCTGAATCCTGTTCAATTTAATTATCCCCATGTGGTACAAAAGTCATACAAATTTAAGTAATTGTTCATCTGTTAGATCTTTCCACAAAGAAATTCTAACTCTTTATGGTTCACCCTTTATAAGAAAAAGATTTAACTGCGCACTCGTTGGTTTTCTTTACTATATTGCTTAGCAATTCATCGTCTACAAGCAATCTAAAATAATCGTACGTGTCGGCACTTGTGGGGAAATTATTCAGTATTTGACTGGTTTCCATGAATTGAAAACGTTTTATATTAGTTACATTATCTTGACATTCAGCAATATAATCTTCAATTTGGGTTTTTTCCATCTCATGAATACTACCAACAAAAAATCAAATGAAATATCCCGTGACATAATCACTAAACCGCTAAAACACTTACCACATCAGCTTCCCGGTCGCTTTGTGAAGACTCCTCGTCCTGCACAGGATCTTATGTTACATCTTCGTAATCTTCTGAATCGCTCGTCAAAGAAATGGGATTTTTCACAGAAATTTTACACCTTTTTATGCCAGACGGACCTGGTTTATCATCGTCCATGTCATCCACCTTCTAATTTTGCAAGTCACACGAAAAATTTGTCTAAATTAAAAACTGTTGCTGTTATAACGTAAATCGCACCTTTGACTATATACGTACAACACCAGGTGCACTCACACCCACTACGTATTGAATACTGGTTAAGTAAATTCGAACGGAGCACTTACGCCAAATAGCGGCATGCACAGCAGGCAAAGGACCACGGTGCCGCCAAATGTTGTTATGCCCACCGAAAGGGTTAAGGTTTTGTGGAATAAGTATTTTAATGCTTTGTTACATTTAAATATATCATTAATTGTATCTGGTAAATATTTCCGTTTGGATTACAGTAATGATCTACGAATATGTTTTACCCTCTTGCATTTTATCTTCCACGTGCTTCTTGGTATCCCACAATTTCAACAAGTATCTGCCAAAACTTAACTTTCCCATCATTGCAAGTTGATAATTTTTTCATGGATGAATTGCACTTTGTCAGCTAAAGCCATAAATAATGTTTTAGATCGACATAAAAGACGGTGTAAAGCATATAATATAATCCATATAATGATAAGTGCAAGAGGATTACAATATATGGTGTATTTCGCAGCCAACTCAATTTTACCCTCATCAGATTCGGATCAGCCAATCTTCGCTTGCCATATTTGAGTGGGTACTAAAAGAATTTTTGAAACACTTGAATAATTAGAAAAGTGTTCATTTAATTGCCTCGTTGATACGAAAAGCAGTTACAAAGTGAGCCCTGATTTGTACCTAGGTTATTACGCTTACGTCCTGTGTGTTTGTATTTTAAATGTACCTGCACTAAATACCCTCGATGACATATCAAACCGTTTCGTTTTTCATGTTCACTGGCATCAAATGCCTATTTATTTTTTCTTTTATAGTTACAGTATAATCTTAATCTCATCTACAATTTCCTGTGCTTTGGTTAGGGTAAAATATGTTTGGGTATGCCATAGTCTATGAGTACATCGTACCATAATTTATGGTATAATATTGCGGTTCGTCATATCCAAGCTTACTTCGTCCTGACTTCTGCAATTTTTTTAGTTTCTTCATCTCATACAGTATCGTAAGCAGATAACTAATTAGACGTTTTAGATTTAGCGTCGTCTTTAGACTGAAAACCAGTCTTCATACATTCTTGACTTGTAAAAGCAAAGAGAAATAATGCTGTGCTAATTATGAGTGTATCATTAAAAATTAAATTAAGCAGTTTATAAACTCATATTTGTTGTTGAAACTAACTCAGCCTTAATCGACTCTTAATGTGTATTATTTAATATTCTAAGAACATAAGTATATGCATCATACTCGATGTAATTTAAGAATTAGAGTATATTTTGTGCTTAAATAAAGATTATTTTATTTATGGAACTTTTTATAAGAAATTTCATTAAAACCGATTTGCTTCGTTTCCGCTTTTAAATATTATCTGACGTACTTTGTATGCTTCTAGATAAAAATTCAAGCTTTAGAAATTCCTCATTTTTCTGAATATAATTCAAATCACTTCTCACTCAACAATTTTCTAGAGCTTCATTTATTTTTTTAATTAAAACTTTTTAGATTTTATATGTTTTTCATAATACTCCGTAAGCTTCTATATATAAATTGTTTAATTATGTAATTAAAATACAATATAATTTTAGCTTATCCTGCAACAAATGAATAACGTGCAGCGCTTTCCTTTTAAGAGAATATTCTACAGAATACTTTAGCGTTGTTTTGTTTCAGGGCTACACTTCTACTGGTTCCATTATTGGGCTTAAACTTTCTACTGACCCCTTTTCGCCCAGAGCAAAATCATCCCTGGGAGCATGCCTACGAAGTTGTATCAGCTGTTACTGCTTCGCTACAGGTTTGTTTTTCCGTTAATTAGAAATTAAATTGGTATGGTTGTGCGGACTGTATAACTTACATAAAGCGGTATACATTTTATTAACTTGTTACAAATTGTAATTTAATGTAAACTTTTCTAAAAAATTTGAATAGTAAACTTTCTTGTATTATTAACAAAGATATAAAATGTATGAAATTGTCTTTAAGATTAGGTATTTACTGAATAAGTTTAATAGTATTGGTTTTAGAAAACGTTGCTCCAAGTTCTATTCAGTTAATTAATAGGCAATGGGCAAACTTTCAGACCACACCGCTTTATCGAATAAAGTTTTACTTTAAATACGTGTTACTATTTATTACATCATTATACAAATTTAAAGTAATTTGTAAAAGTAACTTATGTTCATAGATGATTCCTAAAATTTAAATCGAAGTAATTGTAATTTAAGGTATCCGTCATATATCAATGAGTGCTTAATTTACATATTATACATAATGAAATATCATAATGGATTGTTGCTATAAATACACAAAGTATTTTAGTTAATCCTTTTACACAGTTCTTAAACATTTTTTCTCTAAAATTGTTTTCTAAAATAACTTAATCGTTGCATATAGACGTTATTAACAAGGATAAATCCGTGTGATACCACCGTGTGCTCCTAAGAACACAAGGTGAGAACAGTATGCAAGACTATTTGATCATTAATTATTGTTTAAATGACAAATAAAATGTGACACAATCTTGACTTACAAATAGTGAGAGATTCTTATACATCCTTCGGAATGCTTAAACGTAAATAAAACCTATTTGCCAAAATAGATAAAAGCTTTAATCAACAATAGTAGTGCAACAATATTAATAAAAGCTTTTATGGGAATTAGTTATAATGTCTTTATTTGTTTTAAAACAATGGGTCTCAAATAGAAACTATAAAGTTAATATTATAAAAGTCGGCTACCTTATTCAGCGGTACTGAGCTATTAACATAAATTACTGTATTACGTTTTTAAATTACGCAATCTTTAGGTTTTAGATTGTAGGTAACGAAACTGAGTTCAGACTTAATTACTGGTAATAAGCTTGAGGGATAAACCTGCTTGTTCGGACAATAAGCTTAATATGCCGCTAAGTCTTATCTGGAAGTGAACTGTTTATACTTCCTTTTAGTAATTATTTTTAAAATTGGGGGTACGCCCAAATTCTATTTATGACATATGATTATGTGCCTTCATTTAATCCCGAACCCCACGTGACCAGTAACAAATTCAAATGTAGGAACTTCAGTTATTTAATGTTGAATTTAAACGAAGTTGGTACTTTT